>JAWWLR010000166.1:36625936-36650939 GCA_035041075.1 Acraspis erinacei | reverse complement strand
ACAGTTCCAGTGCAAACATCTTTTTCTATGCGAAAGGGCCCCAATTTTGAATTTGTTTGTATAATTTGTTTATAAAAATTTAAATTGTTATATTTTATCTAATGTTAATAAATTTTTATTATTTTAAGGAATACCATAAGTCGTTCTGGTGATTGAGGGAAATTATAATTGGAAACAAAATTGTTTATAACAATGGTTATTATAAACTTTTCAATTAATTTGCCAATTAAATATCATTCCTGAATTAATATGAAGCACTTTTAACAAACAGAATTTTTTATAGATAATAATACGATTCGCTAATTTCATTATAAAATTTGTTTATAAAAAATAAATGGAATAATAAATAAATTATTTGTATTCTATTAGTCTCTAAAAATACATTTAAGACTAATAAGATTAATTTTCAACCTAAAAACGACATATTTTTTACAAATTAGTTACATTTTTCTCGGAAGAAATTAATTTTGAACTAAGAAAATAAAATTTTCAACGAAAATTATTTGTCTACCAAAAAAAGAATAAATTTTTATTTAAACAAAATAATTTTAAAGTAAAAAAGAATGAATTTTCTACAAAAGAGTACAATTTTTTACGAAAACAGACCAACTATAATTAAATAGATGTCTTCTTAACGAACAAATCTGAACTATCTACCAAAATAAATAAATTTTCAAACCAAGAAGACGAATATTATAAAAATAAAGTTGAATTGTTAACAACAGCTTAATTTAATTTTCGAGAATCTGGAAAATAAAATTTACAATCACAAATAAAAATTGAACAGTATGGATCGGAAATATATGATGCAAATATATAATAAAAAAATTTTATTTATTACTAAATTTTCATTAAATAAGAAACAAAATACTTTTCAAATTTTTGTCCTTGATAAATATTTACTTAGAAAAATCCAAGGGAATGAATTCCCTTGGAAAAAAAATCATAATATTTATCAACTAGTTAGGAATGTTTCTTAAAATTGTCATAAAGTTCCCAACTGAAAGACTGATATTGAAAAAAACTATTTTTATGATGAAACTACCAAAAATTCAAGGTAAGGTTATAATATTTCAGGAACAATTAAATAAAAACTTTTGAAAATTATAAGAAATCCATTAAATTAAGTGGAAATCATTACATTAAGAAGAATTAAATTAAATTTAAAAATTCAAAAGAATTCCAAAGAATTAAAAAGAATTCAGGATTACGAAAAATATTTTTTTTAAGTTCAAATAAGTTAAATATTTTTTAAATAAAAAAATTTATTAATTCTAGTAAATTTAAAAAGCAACTTTAAAAGAAGGCTTAAGAAGAATCAGTTCCGGATGAATTAAGCAGAAACTTTCTAAAAATTCATTGAATTGAGTGAAATTGAGTGAATTTAGAAAAATTAAAAATAAGTTCGGTTAAATCAATAAAAATATAAAGCCAGTGCCAAATATTGTAATAAGTAAAAAAATTCTGGTTATCTTTTAACATCCATTATGTTTTATAAATATGAATCTTCTCTTACCACTTTAATATTATCGTAAGTTCCGGGTTTTCTCTGAAATTTTCAACTTTTCCTTGACTTTTTATTTGGGAACTAATGATAAATATTAATATTTATTTATATAGAAATGCTCTGTATTATATTCTTTACTCATTATTTGTTTATAAATAAAACGCAAAGCATTTTTTCACTAAGTGACAAATTTCAGAAACAACCACAATTTTCAAGAAATTATTTAAGAGAAAATAATTATAAACCATAACAATTTGCTTAAAAAATTATTTTAGTTAAATGCTTTCATCTAAGTAAAAATTTGAAAATTACTGGAAAAAATTCGGGAAAACCCCCAGACTTTCCAAATATTTTCTAAGAGAAATTTGCTAAAAAAATAAGTTGTTTAAATCATTATTTTTATGAAAGTTTATTAATTTTCACTAGATTCTAAATGAAAAACAGACAAAAATAGGAAAATTTAAGAAAAACTACAACCTTCTAACATTGTTCAAAAAGAATATTATTGAATGTAATAATTACATTATAAACAAAAAAAAGGTTCCGAAATATTTTAAACAAAATGTTGATTTTTGAAGGTGAAATAAAATGTTGAAGCATCTCAAGTTTTTATAATGTTTTAAAATGAAAATTTTTCTTGTTAAGATTATATATATTTGTTGAGATTATGTTATATATAATTAGCAAAATGTTTTTAAAAAAATTTTAACATTTCAAATGATTTTCCAAAGTTTCGGACGCCGTTGAATCTTTTAAAACAAGATGTTTAAACTTTCTTGGAAGTTTTAAAAATAATTTAAATTAAAAAATTCGAACTCGAGAAGCTCAAAATTTTTTCATTCAAAGTTATCAAATCGTAACTCACTTTTTACATTCAAGCTAAACAAATTTTGAATTCGAACACTTAATAATTTACATTATATAAAAATAAACCTCTCAACTATTCAGCAATTGAACATTTTTTAATTTAAATAAATTTTCGTTTATTAATTATTTTATTACTTTTAATTTCCAAAATTGAACAACTTTTAATTAAAATAAATTTTTATTTTTTAGTTATGTCATTACTTTCAATGAAAAACATTGAACAATGTTAAATTTGAAAAATCATAAATTAATTTATATTTACAGTTGATCTTTTTTTTCGTCCATTCAACATCTTATAACTTTTCATTAAATTAAAAATCCATCAGAATGTTAAATTTGAAACTTCTGATTTTTTTAGAATAAAGAATGTAAGAATTTCAATTATTTATTCTTCTAAATATGTATGTCACATAACTTAGGGTTTAGATATTAACTAATTTAAATTTAGATGCTTTCCATTTGGTATGCTTTTGAATTAAAATTACCTTCAAAGTTACTAAAATGCTTCTAAATCTATAAATTATTTCAATTTTGGATTTTCTGGATACTTCTAAACATGAATGATTTAAATTTTAAATTTGTTTATATTCTGAACGAGATTAAAATTGGGATATATTAAAATTTAAAATGCGTGGATAAGTAATTCTGATATCGCGTTAAATCTAATAAGGCTACCTAAAAAAAGTCTTCGAAATAAAATTTCTGAAATGAGGACAAAGTATTTAAAATCCAAAACTATAAAATTCGAGCATGACATAGGCGTATAAAAATCAAACATTCATAATTTTTCTCAACAATCTTTTCCAATAAAAACAAAAAAATCAATATTTTTTGTTAAAAAATTCGATTGTTTTATTCAAGATTCGCCTCTTAAGTTTACAAATTTAACTTTTCGGTCAAATATAAACTTCTTTTAAAAATTCAACTTTTATTTAAAAGTGGATCTACTTGATTATCAAATAATTATTTTCATTTCAGATTCATCATTTGAGTTTTTAACGATGTTGTTTTACATTTAAAATCGAACTCTTTTGTTAAAATTTTCTTTTATAATTGGCTGCAAATTACTTTCTTAACTGTAAACTTCGTTCAAAATTAATTTCTTTGATTAAAAATTTAACTATTTTGTTAAAAGTTCGTTTTCTTAAATACAAATTTTTCTTTAGTGGAAAGTTGAACTATACCATTCTTGCTCGAAAATATGTGTTTAAGTTAAAAATTCATGCATGAAAAAAATTGATTTTTTTGTTTAATAAAAAACCTTTTTTGGAAATTCTTTTTTTCAATTAAAATTAATTTTTTTAGTGGAATCTTCAACTATACCAGTTTTGGTTGAATTTTTTTTAAAATTCATGTATTTTATTGAAAATTAATTTTTTTGGTTAAAAATTTAACTATTTTGTTGACAGTTAGTTTTTTCAATCAAATTTTGTTCTTTAGTGAAAACTTCAACTATTTCATTTTTTCTTTTTTAGTTGAAAATCCTTGTATTTTGTTGTGAAAATTAATCTCTGTAGTTAAAAATTTAAATAATTTGTTGAGAGTTGATTTTTTTATAATTTTTTTTAGTAAAAATTTTAAATACTTATTCTATTTTTGGTTGAAAATTTAACTTTTTTGTTAAAAGTTCATTTTTTAAATAAAAATTAAGTTTTTTTATTAGAAATTTATACTATCCCATTTAAAAAAACTAATTTATCTCTTTTAATTAAAAATTCATGTATTTTGTTGAAAATTTATTTCATTGGTCAAAAATTTAACTATTTTGTTGAAAGTTCGTTTTTAATAATAAAAAATTTTTCTTTAGTGGAAATTTGAACTATTCCATTTTAGTTTAAAAATTTATATTTTTTACTTAAAAATTCATGTAATTTTCTTCAGAATAAATTCTTTATCTAAAAATTTATCTATTTCGTTGAAAGTTCGTTGTTTTAAACTAAATTTTTTTAGTGCAATACTGAACTATTCCATTTTTGTTGGAAAATGTTTCCTTTTGAGTTGATAATTTATTTGTTTTGTTAATTTTAATAAAAAATAATTTTTTAGTGTTTTTCTTTACATTATTTTGTTTAAATTAATTAAATTTTTAGTGGAAACTTTAACTATTCCACTTTTATTAAAAAATTTGTCTGTTTTACTTCAAAATCCATGTATTTTGTTGAACATAATTTCTTTAGCTAAAAATTTAACTATTTTGTTGAAATTTCGTTTTTTTAACTACAATTTTTTTTAGTACAAACTTGAAGTATTTCCAACAAAAAAATTAATTGTTACTTTGTTAGATAATAATGTATGTGTTTTGTTGAAAATTAATTTCTTTAGTTAAAAAATTAACAAATTTGTTGAAAATTCTTTTTTTCAATAAAAAATCATTTTTTTTTAGCGGAAACTTGAACGATTCGATTTTTATTTCAAAATATTTCTTTTTTAGTTGATAATTTCTGTATTCTGTTTTAAACTAATTTCTTTGGTTGAAAATTTAATCATATTATTGAAAATTTGTTTTTTCAATAAAAAATCATTTTTGATGGCAAACTTGACCTATTCTATTTTTGTTGGAAAGTTTATGTATTTTTTGAAAATTAATTTCTTTGGTTAAAAATTTAACCCTTTTGTTCAAAATTAGTTTTTTCAATAAAAATACTTTCCTTCGTGGAAGCTTTAAATATTTCATTTTTGGTTAAAAATTTACCTTTTTTATTTTAAAATTAATTTATTTTGTTAAAAATTTATTTCTTTGGTTAAAAATTGAAATTGTTGAAAGTCCTTTTTTTAATAAAAAATGTTTCTTTTTGGAAACCTCAACTATAAGATTTTTTTTCGAAAATTTGTTTTTTTAATTGACAATTCATGTATTACGTATAAAAAAATTAATTTCTTTGGGTAAATATTTTACTCTTTCGTTGAAAATTCTTTTTTCAAATAAAAATTATTTTTTTATTGCAAGCTTACGCTATTCCATTTTTAGTTAAAATTTTTTCCTTTTTAGTTTTTCAGTGGAATCATTAACTATTCAATTTTTGGTAGCAAATGTACCTTTTTTGTTAAAATTTGTTGAAAATTAATCTATTTGGTTAAAAATGTAGCTATGTATTTTTGTTTAAATTAATTAAATTTTTTAGTGGAAACTAGCTATTCCATTTTTGTTAAAAAATTGGTCTTTTACACTTAAAAATTCATGTATGTTGTTGAAAATAATTTTTTTAGCAAAAATTTAACTATTTCGTTGAAAGTTCGTGTTTTAAAACCAATTTTCTTTTAGTACAAACTAACTATTTCAAAAAATAATTTTAAATTGTTTTTTTGTTTATTGATAATGTATGTGTTTCTTTGAAAATAAATTTCTTTGGTTAAAAAATTCACCAATTTATTGAAAATTCGATTTTTCATTAAAATGTACCTCTTTTTAAAACCTTTTGAATTTGGGAAAATATTTTCATATATCATATATTAAAATATAATTTTTGAGTGCAAACTTGACCTATTCCATTTCTGTTTGAAAATTTATGTATTTTTTTCAAATTAATTTCTTTCGTTAAAAATGTAACCATTTTGTTCAAAATAAGTTTTTCAGTAAAAAAATAATTTCCTTCGTGGAAACTTTAAATATTTCATTTTTTGTTGAAAATTTACATTTTTTATTTTAAAATTAATTTATTTTGTTAAAAAATTATTTCTTTCTTTAAAAATTGAAATTGTTGAAAGTCCTTTTTTTTAATAAAATTTTTTTTCTTTTTTGAAACCTCAACTATAAGATTTTTCTTCGAAAATTTGTTTTTTTAGTTGAAAATTCATGTATTACGTAAAAAATTAATTTCTTTGGTTAACTATTTTAGTCTTTCGTTGAAAGTTCTTTTTAAAAATAAAAAGTAATTTGTTTTTGTGAAATCTTTAAGGAGTCCATTTTTAATCAAGAATTTTTCTTTTTTAGTTGAAAATTCATGTATTTTGTTTTAAGAATTCGCTTTGAATTTCAAAGTCTTTTATCAGCAGATCTGTCTAGACGCTTTACCTTTCCGGCAGACACATCAACAAATTTTCCGCCTGCCTAAAAAGCACAGCGGGGAAAAAGGCAGTCTTTGGTCAAATGAACGCGCCCCTGACAGATTTAGGGTTCTTTAGGCTCTTTTTAGAGAATTTTAAAGTTTACAATTTCACATTGCGAACATACAAGGGGCAAATGTTATGGAATGGAGGCCGCATCTTTTAGAGAGGAAAACAAAACTAAAAAGCATGCTACGAATATTCAAGTTCACAAAAGTGGCGTTGTAAATTGCCCCGGAATACCAGACGAAAGACGCAACAGATGACTGGAAAAGGTCGTCCTGTCATAAATCGCAGGAAATCTGGTCTTTTCAGAATGCCGGATGCTGTTAAAAATAATATTCTTTACTTTTTATTATTTTTTTACTGCTTCCAGTGGCTTCGCGAATGAAAAACCTTGACCATTGATCACGTCTCAGTCGAGTTTTCTATCCGTTTATTTTTTATTACAGACTTCACACTCTTTCCTCTTTTCCCCTTTCCCACCACCTTAGACCCTTTTTCAAAGAATTCCATTTTTCTTCATTAGTTGAAAATTCGTGTATTTTTTTTAAATTAATCTCTTTCATTAAAAATTTAATTATTTTGTCTAAAGTTCATTTTTTTTTATAAAATATTGTTTTTCAGTGCAAATTGCAAATATTATATTTTTGATTGAAAATTTTACTATTTTGTTAAAAGTTCATTCTTTTAAATAAATATTAAGCTTTTTAAGTGGAAATTTACACTATTCCATTTTGGTTTCCTAAAATTTTAATTCCTAAAATTTAACAATTTCGTTGAAAGTTCGTTTTTTTAAACTAAATTTTATTTTAGTGCAAACTTGAACTATTCCATTTTTGTTTCAAAGTATTTGTTTTTTAGTTGATAATTTATGTGTTTTGTTGAAAATTAATTTCTTTGGTTAAAAAATGAACCTTTTTTTGTTGAAAGTTCGGTTTTTATAATAAAAATTTTTTCCTTAGTGTAAACTTTAACTATTCAATTTTTGTTTAAAACTTTATATTTTTGTTTAAAAATTTATATTTTTTACTTAGAAATTTATGTAATTTTCTTCAAAACAAATTCTTTAACTAAAAATTTATCTATTACGTTGAAAGTTCGTTTTTTCAAAATAACATTTTTTTATGCAATACTGAACTATACCATTTTTGTTTGAAAATGTTTGTTTTTTAGTTAATAATTTATGTATTATGTTGAAAATTACTTTCTTTCGTTAAAAAATTAACCTTTTTTTAAATTCTTTTTTACAATAAAAAATAATTTGTATAGCGGAAAATTAAACTATTTTTATTTCAAAATGCTTCTTATTAGTTGAAAATGTATGTATTCCGCTGAAAATTAATTTCTTTGCTTAAAAATTTAACCATTTTGTTGAAAATTCGTTTTTTTAATAAAGGAATGTTTTTAGTGCAAACTTGATCTATTCCATTTTTACTTGAAGTTTTGTGTTTCGTTGAAACTAAATCCATTGGTTAAAATTTTAAAAATTTGATTAAATATTCTCTTTTATTTATTTATTTTTCTTTCTTTTTTAGTTGATAATTCATGCGTTGTGTTGAAAATTAACTTCTTTGGTTTCAATAAAAAATAATTTGTTTCGCAGAAACTTAAAATATTTCATTTTTATTTCAAGCTGCTTCTTATTAGTTGAAAATGTATGCATTCCGCTGAAAATTAATTTCCTTGGTTAAAAATTTAACCATTTTGTTGAATATTCGTTTTTTCAATAAAAAATAATGTTTTTAGTACAAACTTGATCTATTCCATTTTTATTTGAAAAGTTTTGTGTTTCGTTGAAACTCATTCCTTTGGTTTAAAATTTAACAAATTTTATTCAAAATTCGATTTTTCAATAAATAATAGTTTCTTCAGTGGAGACCTTAAATGTTCTATTTTTGTTTGAAAACGTTTCTTTTTTAGTTGATAATTTATATCTGTGTTGAAAATTAATTTCTTTGGTTAAAAAATTAGCCTTTCTTTTTAATTCGTTTTTTCAATAAAAAATAATTTGTTTAGCGGAAACTTAAACTATTTCATTTTTATTTCAAAATTCTTCTTTTTTCGTTGAAAATTTATGTATTCCGCTGAAAAATAATATCTTTGGTTAAAAATTTAACCATTTTGTTGAAAATTCGTTTTTTCAATCAAAAATAATGTTGTTAGTGCAAACTTTGTATATTCAATCATTTGTTTGAAAATTTTTGTTTTGTTCAAAACTAATTCCTTGCGTTAAAAATTTAACAAATTTTGTTCAAAATTCGATTGTTCAATCAAAAATCATTTCTTTAAGGGAAACTTTCAATATTTTATTTTTGTTTAAAAATGTACCTTTTTTAAAACCTTTTGACTTTTGAGAAAATATTTAAAAAATATTATATATTTATATTTAAATTATATTTTAAATTATATGTATTATATATTTTATATTTAAATATTATGTATCATATATTAAAAAATATCCTTCACTTTGAACATTTTTTTGTTTGTTAAACATTTATTTTTTATCTGAAAATTTAACTTTTCGTTTCAAATTGATCTTTTATATGTTAGCAATTAATTAATTTTTTTTCGAAAATTGAACTATGTTTCTCTTATTAGTTTTTAAATTCAACAATTCGATAGAAAATTAAACTATTATGTTGGAAATAAACTTTCTTGTTGAAAATTAAAATATTTCATTAAAATAAGCTACTTTTATGAAACGTAAATTATTTGGTAAAAAATCATCTTTTTTGTTAAAAAATAATATTTTTGGGTCCGAAAATCAACCATTTTGTAGATAAATTGTCCTTTGACTTTAAATTTGACAATTTTATTAAAAATTGATTTATTTGATTGAAAACTCGCCTTTTCTGGTGAAAAAATTGTTTTTTTTTGTATTAAAAATTAATTTTCTTATCTAAAAATGTCATAATACCTTTTTTGGTTGAAAATTTACCCTTAATAAGTTAAAAGTCAACGATTTAGTTCAAAATTCAACTATTTGGTTTAAGACTAATTTTTCTCGATTAAAAATCTATTTATTTAATTGAAAATTCTACATTTTGTTAAAAATTCGGTTGAAATTCATGTTTTTGGTTGAAAATTAAATCGTGTGTTAAAAAATTATCTTCTTTGTAGAAAATTAAGCTATTTGTTTCGCTAAAACAGATAATTTTATTATTGAAAATTCATGTATTTTTTTAAGATTCACCTTTTTTCTTAAAAATTTAAGTTTTTTATTGAGAATTCAAGTGACGTTTTATTATTTTGCTGAAAATTCAATTTTTTTTTAAGTTATCTTTTTAGTTATAAAAGTAATTTTCCTTGGTTAATACATAATTTGTTTCATTGAAAATTTAACTTTTAGGTTGCAAATTCAATTCATCGAAAAAATTCGTTCATTTGTCTTGAAAATTGTTCGAATAGTGTTATGATTGTACTCTCGGTTTTGCCTTTAGCTTGAAAATTAAACAATTTGGTTAAAAAATCAACTATTTTGTTAAAAATCGGTCTTTATTAGTAGAATTTTTTGTTTATTTCGATTAAAAATATTTTTTTGGTTGAAATTTCAAGTATTATATTTTTTATTGATGATTCACCTTTTTTATTTAAAATTTTACTACTTGTTTCAATTAATTAAAAAAATTTTTTAATTAAAAAAATTTGTTGTTGAAATTTTTAATATATTTTGTTTAAAATTCGTATTTTTGTGGTTGAAAAATTGTAAACTAATTTTGTTAAATAAAAATTCAATTATTTGGTCTTGTTAAAACTCTGTTACTATTAGTTGAATTCAACTTTTATTGATTTAAAATAAAAAATTTTGTTAGTTGAATCATAAATTATTATATTTTTGTTCAGCATTCATCTTTTTGCATGAGGAATTCACGTTTCTTGGTTGAAAATGTTTCTTGTTGAAAATGAAACATTTAGGATTTTTGTTAAAGTTTAATCAGTTTTATTTAAAAATTTTCTTACTTTTAAATTTAACTATTTGGTAGAAAATTAATTTTTCTGTTAAAAACTTATAGTTTTGGATCTAAAATTCAACCTATTTGTAGACAAGTTACCATTTGGCTTTTAAATTAAAACTTTTTATTAAGAATTATTGTAGTTTATTGAAAACTCGCGTTTTTTGGTGGAATATTAATATTCTTGGTGGAAAATTCGTTTTCTTTGTTATTAAAAATGCACTATTTTCTTAAAAATTCATATTTCTTGGATCAGAATTTTACTACTTGGTCGAGAGTTGAACAACTTTGACAAAAATTCATTTTTCTAACGTTCATCTCATTGGTAGCATATTTAAGTTTTTTTTGTAGAAAAATCGTTGCTTTTTTTAATAAAAATTATTTTTTTGTATCTTAAATTTTCACTTAGAAAATTAAGATTTTTGGTTTAAAATTCATCTTTTTGATTAAGGATTCAACTATTTGGATCAAAATAATTTTTTTTTTATTTTAAATTAATTTTCAAAATGAAACCTTGACTTAGCCATTTTTGGTTGGATAAATATATTTTTTAGTTGAGTTTAAGACACTTTTTTCATGATTGAAAATTCATCTATTTCTTTCACAATTCAACTTTTTTGTTAAAAATTTCGTTTGAAAATTAATTTTTTTGGTTGAAAATTAAATCATGTGCTTAAAAATGATCTTCTTTCCTGAAAATTTAAATATTTTGTTGATCATTCAACTGCCTTTAAAAAAAAGCCTTTTCGGATTGAAAATTGGAATGAATAAATACAAATTTTTTGTGAGAATAGTCATCTTTCTTGTTTAAGAATTAAATTTTTGGTGAGAATTCAACTGACTTCTAAAAAACTTTATTTGGTTTTTCAATTCGATTTGTTTGAAAATTTAATTATTTTGCTGGAAATTCTACTATTTTGTAAAAAGTATTGGTTAAAAACTCAAATCTTTTGTTAAAAATTGGTATTTATTAATAGAATTAAACTTTTTTATTCCAACTCATTTATTTATTGTTCAAAATTTAAATATTTTTTTTTAAATTCGTATTTTTTGGTTGAAAAATTATAATCTAATATTGATAAACGAAAATTCAGTTTTTTGGACTTGTTAAGAATCTGTCATTAGTGGTTTAATTCAACTGTTATTGATTTAAAATTAAAACTTTTATTGGTTGAATCATGAATTATTATATTTTTTGTTAAGTATTTATCTTTTTTCATAAAAAATTCATGTTTTTTGGTAGAAAGTTGACTTTCTTTGTTGAAAATTAAACTTTTATGATTTTTGGTTAAAGTGTAATTATTTTTGTTTGAAATTTTTTTCACCAGGTAAATGTAACTATTTGAATGGAAATTAACTTTTGCTGAAATTTCATATTTTTGGGTTGACAATTCCTGAGTTTAGAGGAATTTTTTTCCTTTTTCGACTAAAAAATCGTTTTCGGTCGAAACTTCAACTATTTAGTTGAAAAATTAACTATTTCGGTAGAAAATTGAATTATCTGTTTGAAGATTGAACTCTTAATTTGAAAATTTAACTGTTTGGTAGAAAATCAATTTTTTCGGTTAAAAATTCATATTTTCGGGTTGAAAATTCCAACACTGGTTTATTGAACATCTGTCCTTTCACAAAAAATTCATCCTATTCAGATAAAAATTCATAATTTTTGGTCGAAAAGTCATCTTCTTTGGTTAAAAATTCAACTCTCTTCTAAAAAAATCTTTTCTTTCTGTTTAAATATTCTACTATTCGGTTAAAACTTCAACTTTTTTGGTCTTAACTTCCAACTTTTTTGTTTTAGAATTCGACCATTTGTTTAAAAATTCATCTTTGTAAGTTGAAACGTCAACTTTTTTACATGAAAGTAAAGATTTTCAGTTGAAAATCTGCCTCTTTTTCTTAAAAGTTTAACTATTTGGTTTTCAATGCAACTATTTGTTTGAAAAAATCAACTATTTTGTTTAATGTGATATCTTTTTTGTTTGAAAATTTGACCATTTCGTTCAAAATTTAACTATTTTATAGAAAATTCATATTTTAGGATTAAAAATGCAACAGTTTCGTAGAAAATTAAACTATTTATTTGAAAATTAATTTTTTTGTTAAAATTAATCATTTTATGCTAAAATGAACTTTTTCGTTTAAAATTAATCTTTATAGTTGAGAAATTCAACTCCTGTTGGTTGACGACTGACCAAAATACTTTGGAAAAAATTTGATTTAAGAAATTGAAAATTATTGTTCTTGAATGCAAATTTAAATTTTCAATTTTTGGTTAAAGAGTGATCTTTTTAGAATAAAAATTCAACTATTTGGTTGAAAATTCGGCTCTCTAGGTATAAAATTCAATTATTTGCTGAAAAACGTGTGTATTTTGTTACAATTTGTCTTTTTTGTCATATTAATATTTTGTAAATTATTTAAAAGAAAAATATTTCTTTGTTAAAACATTAACTATTAAATTTTGTATTGAAGATTTATCTTTTTTGCTCAAAAATTCAACTACTGAGTTCAAAGTTGAACTTTCTCGTATAAAAAAGTCCTCTTTTTGTCTTGAAAATTCCAAAGATGGGTAAAAATGTTAACTATTACTATTAATTTTAAAATTAATTTTTTTTTAATAAAGATTTAAATGTTCCATTTTTAGTTAAAAGTTTTTCTAGTTTAAAAAAGCATCTATTTAATTGAAAATTTTTTCAATTTGTTCAAAATCCTTCTTTTCTGTAGAAGATAAATCTTCTTGGTTGAAAAGTTATCTTTTTTGTTAGAGGTGTAATTATTGGATTAAAATTTCAACTGTTTGTACAAAACTCGATGTTTTAGCCTTAAAATTTCACTTTTTGCTTTAAAATTTATGCATTTTGTTGAGTTTATCTTTTGTAATAGAAAATTAATCTTCTTGATGGAACATTAATCTTTTTAACTTGAGAATTCTGCATTTTCCATCAAGATTTTTTTTATTAACCGAAAAATCTTTCTTTGTTGAGTATTCAAGTATTTTGTAGAAAATTATCCTTTTTTAGTTCAATTATGCTGTTTGTGATGTAAAATTAAAATCTTCCTTTAATTAAAATATCAACTATTATAGTTTTTGTCGTGAGTTCATCTTCTTCGGGAACAAATTCGCAAATAATTTTTTGAAAATTCAACTAATTTATTTATTAATAATTAGCAGGAAGAAATAAAAATAAAAAAATAAATACAAATATTTTATTTTAAACCAGGAAATATTAGAACAATTTTTAAAGATTAGGAGGTTTAGATGGTTTGACAAGAATTAAAATAATAATTTTCTTAATGTTCGTTTGCAAATTTTAAATCATTTTTTATTTGGAGAAATGAACTTTAAGCGAAAATAAAAAAAAAAGATTTTAAGCATATCAAACGATTTCCTATAAAACTTTAAAAAAGAGTATAGAAGATTTTAAAGCCAAATGTTTCAGTTTCTTAAACACTTTATCAATAAAATTGGGAAATCTTAAAATTCCTGGAAAAAATTAGGAGATTGTAAGGCATTTTTTTTACATTTTGAATGATTTTTCATAATTTTAGGAAAAATTCGAGTCAGCTAAGAATATTTTTAGGAATTGATGACGTTTTAAATAGATTAGGAATATTTTTAAACTTCAAAACCCTTCCGAAAATTTATGAAATATTTCTTGATTTGTTTATGATTAGTTGTTGACTAGTTCTAAACATCTTTTAGACAGACTTTAATTTTTTCCTAATATTTTATGAAATCCTATAAAATAAAATAAAAAATCTTTAAAATCTGCTAAATTCTTTTTCGACAAATCTGAAATGTTTAAAGTTTTTTTTTTTTTAAGAATCTGAAAAACATTATATTTATATAAATTTAAAAACAAACTGATTCAAAAAAGATTTTTTAATTTAGAAAACGTCTTTTATGTGTTTAAACAAAATACAAATTTTTTAGGTGTCGATGGTGAAAATAGGGGTTGGGGGTGGTAAACAGACTATTATAATTTTTTCTAAAAGGTTCTTGGGGGCAATAAAGTTTATTCCCAGTGATGCCAGCCATCGAAGGGTTTAACATCTTCGTTTATCATGAAACTAAAATGTAAGTTTAAGTGTTATGAGAGACGTACGCCAGGTGAATCCGCCAATAAGAGCAAAGCCAAACTGGTCGTAAACTCATGTGGAGCTTACCGAGCTAGAAGCTTTAAGCTTCTTCCTATTGGATCCAGTGCATTACATATACGTGACGCCTTTGACGAAGTGACGTCAGTTGGTGTAACTTGTAAACACAAAACGGAGAACCTATAAAATGACCAGCTTTATCCTGATTAAAACTAATAAAATTTGTTACTTCGAAACCAGGACCTATAAAAAAGATTACCTTTCTTTTGGTTTTAAGTAATGAAACTCGAGAATAGAGACACCCTTTTATCTCAAAACAAAGTAATTTATAAGTTATTATCGGTCTTGCAAATCTATATGCATCGCGAGCGATGCATATCTTTGATTTTATTGCTTTTTCCCGATTAAAACGGAACACAATAAAGTCATTTTTTTTAAATTTTTGATATATTTAATCTATATGCATCGCATCCTGATTAAAACTAATAAAAGGTGTTACTTCATAACGAGGATCTATAAAAAAGATTACTTTTATTCAGCTATTAAGTAATCAAACTCCAGGCTCTAGACACCCGTTTATCTTAAAACCGAGTCATTAATAATTTTCAAAATCGTCTGTTGAATTTCGGACAGAGTTTAATTAATAAACAAAATTATTACCGGTTATGAAACGCTCGCGATGCTCATCTATGATTTTTTCCGTTATTTTGAATAATTCTTAAATCAAAAGTAATATGGATCTAAAATTAAATAATTTTAATTTATATCTTACCTTTAATCTGATCTCAGCCAAAAATATAATTAATTTGGGTTTTTAAAAAATAATTCTGGGTTATACGAATCTCTATGTATCGCACCCTGCTTAATATTAATCTAATTTCTAATTTCAAAACCATGATCTATAAAAAACCACTTTTATTCTGGCTTTAAGTAACGAAACTCGATACTCCAGACACTCTTTTATCTCTAAACAAAGTCAGTTACACGTTTTTATCGTTCACGCGAATCTATATGTATCGCGAGCGACGCGTATTTTTTATTTGATTGCTTTTTCCCAAAAAAAGCGGTACAAAATAAAGCCATATTTTTTGCAAAGAAATTTTTTTTCGTTAAGCAAAATGATTTATAAGTAAAAACTATTGAAATATTTATAAGTTGAAGCGTTATTTTTAATAATGCTTTAATTAAAAATGTTATGGATTAAAAATTAAATAATTTTAAATTATATCTTACATTCAATTTTGGTCTTAGCAAAAAATATACTTAATTTGAGTTTTCCAAAAATATTTCTCAATGGAACGAATCTATATG
Organism: Acraspis erinacei; assembly: GCA_035041075.1. Classification (NCBI taxonomy): domain Eukaryota; kingdom Metazoa; phylum Arthropoda; class Insecta; order Hymenoptera; family Cynipidae; genus Acraspis; species Acraspis erinacei. The sequence goes on along the minus strand of JAWWLR010000166.1, from coordinate 36,635,153 downwards.
CATTGCTTACTGATTGAAACTAATGAAACTTTTAATTTTGAAACTACGACCAATAAAACAGATCACTTTTATTCTGGTTTCAAGTAAAGAAACTCGATACTTCAAAAGCAAAGTCAGTTATAAGTTTTTATCGGCCATGCGAATCTATATGCATCGCGAGCGACGCGTATCTTTGATGTTATTGCTTTTTCCCACTAAAAGTGGCACAAAATAAAGTCATCTTTTTGCAAAGAAAATTTCTTTTCATTAAGAAAAATGATTTATAAGTGAAAATTATTGCACCATTTTTAACTTGAAACGTTATTTTTAATAACTTTTTAATCAAAAATGATATTGATTAAAAATTTATTTATTTGAAATGATATATTACCTTTAATTTCGATCTTAGCAACAAATATAGTTAATATGAGGTTTTAAAAATATTTCTCGATTGTTCGAATCTATATGCATCGCATACTGCTTAAGACTAATAAAACTTGTATTTTGGAAACTAGGACCAATAAAACAGATCACTTTTATTTTGTTTTTAATAAAAGAAACTCGAGACTCCAGACAGTCATAAGTTATAATCGGTCATGTGAATTTATATGTATCGCGAGCGATGCGTATCTTCAATTTTATTGCCTTTTCCAAATTAAAGCGTAACAAGAATACGTCATCTTCATTTTTAAAGAAACTGTCTTTTTTCAAAGAAAAATTATTTGTAAGTGACAATTATTGAACAATTTTTAACTTGAAGCGTTATCTTGAATAATATTTTCATAACAAATTAATGGGACTGAAGACTGAATAATATAACATTGTATGTTACCTTTAATCTGATGTTAACAAACAAGATATACTCAATTTGAGGTTGTTGAAAATATTTCTCGCTTACTTGAATCCATATACATCGTATCTTGAGTAAAACTAATATTTGTAATTTTGCAACAAGGACCAATAAGACTTTTATTTTTTTTTAAAGTCAGTTATAATTTTCAAAATCATTTGGTTATGGTCCGACATGGTTTTATTATTTTGAAAAAAGTTATTATGGGTCATGCCAATCTATATGTATCGCGAGCAATGCATATCTCTGACTTTATTGCTTTTTTCCAATTAAAGCAGAAAAAAATAATTTCATCATTTTTTTGAAGAAAATGTCTTCTGCCAATGAAAAATGATTTATTTGTGTAAAAATGAATGTTCTAACTGAAAATTTAATGATTCTATTTTTGTTTGAATATTGATTCTTTTATTTAAAATTATACGAATTGTTTAAAAAACTAATTTTTTAGTTAAAAAGATATGTATTTTAATGAAAAAAATCGTCTTTTTTGTTATAAAATTAATCTTTCTGATGTAAAATCATTTATTTCGTTGAAAATTCAAGTATTCTCGTTAAATATTCATCATTTTAGTTGGAAACGTATCTCTTGGTTTAAAATAATTTTTTTAACTGAAATTGTATCCATTCTATTTCTGGTTTAAAAAAAATCGTCTTTTTGGTAAATAGTCAATCTTTTTGGTTGACAATTTAAAAAATTCGTTGAAAATTAATCTTTTGCGCTATTTTTTTTAATCGTATCTTTTTTGTAGAAAATTCATCTTTTTGTTTAAAAATGTAACTTTTTGGTTAATAATCCAAGTACTCCAATAGAATATATACAATTTTAGTTAAAAAGTCAGTTTTTAGTTTAAAATAAAACTACTGGGATAAATGTCAAAATCTTATTTTAAATTTATCTTTTTGGTTAAAAACTATTTTTTTAATTGAAAATTTAACTATTTGATCGAAAATTCTCGCTTTATAGTTCGAAAACCCGTATCTTTTTTGATAGGAAATGAATCTTTTTTCAAATTTTTGTTGCTGTTAACAATTCAAGTACTCCAGTTAAATATTCATAATTATAGTTAATAATTAATCATTTTGGTTGAAAATACAACTACTTGGATAAAAGTTAAACTCTTTTTTTAATTTATCTTTTTGTTTTAGAATTCATCACTTGGGTTGAAGTTTTTTGTTAAAAATTAGTTTTTTTAATCAAATTTTAATTGTTTCATTTTCGGTGTAAAACTGTATTTTTCTCAAAATTGAATCTTCATTTACTTTGTTGAAATATCGTATCATTTTTAGTGGAAAATTAATATTTTGTCTGAAAATTTATCTTTTTGGTTGATAATTAATATTTTTGGTTGAAAGTGAAACCACTTGGTTGAAAGGTAACTCTTTTGTTAAAAATTCATCTATTCTATTTTAAGATTCATAATTTTATTTAAAAATTTTACTTTAGTAACAAATTTTTGTAGAACAAATTAGAAATTTTCAACTAACGTAGAAAATTTCTTTGCTATTTTTTTGTAGAAAGTTAATTTTTCAACTGAAAGTTTATTTAATCCATTTTTGGTTAAAAATTTATCTTTCTTTGCAAAATTCATTTTTTTCAGGAAAATTGATCTCTTTAGTTGTAAATTCATGCGCTTTGTTGAAAAATCGTATTTTTTGCTAGAAATTTAATCCTTTTGTCTGAAAATTCAACACTTTTTTCAAAATTTATCTATCTTGTTGAAATTGCAATATTTTTACTGAAAATTTTAAGAATTTTGAACAGTTTACAGTGAATTTAATATAGTAATGACATTAATTTGACCTAAATATACACTGAATTTAAAGCAACGATGGTGATAATATGTTAAAGAATATCTTGCAATATTTTTTTTCGAAGCTTTCTAAATGAAACATAATAACTGAATTTGTATACCATATTTTAGGGTTAAGCGGGGTAGGCAATATAAGGGAGGGGGGGGGTAATTTTTTAGATTTAGAATCCCCGATTTGTTTATTTAAATAACACCGTTCACTCCACAAGAATGCTCCGACCCAGTTCGATGATAAATCTCTTCAGTAATCACCCCAGGTAAAGAGCTTAACAATTTCTTTATTTAAAGCTCTCCACGTGGGCCTATTAGTATCCAAGGTCTTAACCTGGAAAAGGCTTTCCAGTAAATTATTGTAATAAACCAAGATTACTCATTCACAATGAAGTGAATCAATTGAGGAACAAAGTAGTCCCTTGAATTGCATTGGAGTGAGTCTGGCTGGAATAATTTATAAACATTATGTACTGGATACTTGTCTTTTTCCGCGAGTATATCAATGACAATTAGATGAAATTCTTATTTGTTTATTATGTGAATAAGGTCTACAGTGTGGGATCTCTACGGAATGGATAGTTAAGGCAGATATACGGTAGACAGGCGTAATATAGGGACGGTCGGGAGAGACATAAGGAGGAGAGAAAAAGAGAGGGAAAGATGAGAGAGAGATTCATCTTGAAATTGTATCGGCATCTGTATGGCCATTAGCATACTGGAACTGACGTATCTCCAAATGTTCTCATTAGCCGAAATTCATGGGCGGCTTCTCTACCCGGAGGCTGAGAATCTTCTCTATACTCCTGCCAGCTATTGCGAGGGCCTTAAGGCTACAGGTCGCTTCAAGAATACCAAAATCTGCCTCGAACTGGAGCAAAAGACGTCGCGACGCCAAGATCGACGAACCTTTCCCACTGACTCTGAAGAACCCTTTGATTCATTACTTCCCAACATCCCAACATCCAAGGAAAGTGCCTCAAAACCTGTTCGGCTTCCAAATCTGTCCCCTCGCTTCGATAGTCCTGATATCAGGCACTAAATTCTTCGCAAAATTTAATTGACTCTCATAGTCCCATAAGTTACATTTTTAGGGAAGATTTTATTTTTTAAATTGCATTTTTATGCTAATCAGAGACCCATCCATTTCAAATAATATGCTAATTTCATATATAGTATTGTCTTTAGCTTATCTTAATGACATACAAAATACATCCTTTGCTTTGATACATTATGGAAGTGGTTGCAACATGAAACCTCAATTTCGAATCTCTAATATAATTGGAAGACTTTTCAAGACGTTTACGGTCGATGAAGGATTTTTGTTTGAAATGTTTCAACTTTAACTGCATCACCAGATATTCTTCCTACGACCGCAGTACCACACACTCCAGTCTATGCGACTGAAGAATGTTGCATGAGACTGTTAAAGCTCTCATAGATTTTAAACATGATTTTTCTATAATTTTTTCGTGATTATAAACGATTTTTTTAATCAAATCATTATAGATAAAGCGATTATAAGATAATCAGAATTTCAATAAATAATATAAAAACATCGAAGGAAAAAATTTAAAAAGTAGAGAAACTACAATGGATCTATTGATTTTATATAATTAATAATCTCTATCATTCATAAATTCCCTTGATATTTTTAAAATCGCTTTAAATAAATAATAAATAGAAATGACTTAAAATAACTCGAAAATAAGAGTGATTAAATTTGACCCCTAAAATTTTCTAGAAATCTGTTTAATTCTCTTGAAATTTGTAAAATCCCCTAAAATCTATGAAATAATTGAAAGTCCTATAAAATCTCTTAATTCTGTTGAAATTCATTCAAATCCTTGGAAATTCTAAAAAATTCTTTGAAATACTTTTGAAACTTTTTTATTTTTTTGAAATTGTTTTCAATCTTTTAAAATAAATTAAAATCTTCGAAAGCCTTCGAATTTTTTTAATTTCTTCATAACCCTTGAAATTGCTAAAACCTGTTGAATTAACTTGAAATAAAATTTGATTTAGTACGGAAATTTCTCCGGAAATCGTAAAAATTTAATAAAAATAAGTAGAAATAATAACATAAAATTCATTGAATATACATTTAATTAAACGTATTTATTTAATATTGTGGAATGCTGTGAATTACCTTAAAATCCATAGAAATCTTTGGAATCTGAAAAACAGTTTAAATTTTTAGAAATATTTGTAATACATTAAAATCCTTAAATATTCATAAAATTCTTTAAAACTTATGAAATTTTTTAAAATTCCTTAAAACTCCTAAACATTTTTGGATTCGCTATAAAAATTCCTTACACGTTTATTTTTTTTTTAACTTTTTAATTCTTTAAAATTGTTTAAATCTCTTAAAATTCTTTAAAATACTTTAAAGTCCCTTGCGATCTTTGAAACCAAGAAAAACAATTAAAATTCCTAGAAATGTTTGAAATACTTTGAAATCTTTGAAGATTCAATTAAATCCTTTAAATATTGTTAAATGTCTTTAAATTCATCAAAATCTCTTGAATCTATGGAATCGCTATAAAAATTTCTTCAAATTTTATTTTAATTATTTTCCAAAGTACTATAAAAATTCCTTAAAATTTATAGAAGTCCTACAAAAAGTCTTAAAATTCCTTTATTTTTCCAAATCCTTTGAAAAACCTTAAAATCCCTTAAAATCTATTCTTTGTAAATCGTAAAAATTCATTAAAATAAGTAGAAATTTATTTTCAATCCCATGGAAATAAACTACATTCTTGAACGTTAATTTTTTGGTTAAATATTTATCATTTAAGATGAAAAATTATCTCTTTCGTTGAAAATTTGTCTTTTTTGGTAAAAAGTTAAGTTTTTTGGTTTAAAATTCATCTATTTTTTAGAATGTTTACCATACAATATAGTTTTTGATGTAAAATACTTATAACTTCTAAACTCACAAGTCGAAATATATTTCAATTTCAATCAAATGATTAAATTTTCCAATCAAAAAATATTTTTTACCAAGAGAGATAAATTTTCAAACCAAAAAAACTAATTACTAACAACAAGAACGAATTTTTTAACAAACAATTAAATTAGCAACTAAATGGTCAAACTTTTAAACAAATAGTTAATTTTTTTAGCTAAGTAAACAAATTTTTTAAAGACAGTTGAGCTCTCAACAAAAAAGATCATTTTCAATTTTGACTAAATAGTTGAATTTTCAATTTAAAAAAATTAATAGTAACCAGATAGCTTTTATTTCTTAAAGAAAGCAGATATTTTTTAAACCAACAACGAAATTGTAAAATTTGTAGCTTAGGAAATTAATTTTCAACAAAAAAACGAACGTGGAAAAGCTAAATTCTGACATAAAAAAGTTAATTTTCTCGAAAAAATAAACTGATTTGAAACCAAGCAGTTACATTTTCAACCAAATAAGATGTATTTGTAATCGAATATCTAAATTTTTAACCAAAATGATTAATTTTTCACAAAGAAGTTTAAGCTTCTACAAAAAAAAGAAGAAATTTTCAACAAAATATATGAATTTCCGACCAAATAATTTAGTTTTCAACTAGAAAATATGAAATTTCGATTAGAAATAAAAATGTTTAATTATAGTTAACAAAATAGTTAAATTTTCAACAAAATAGATCAACATTCAACCCAGAGATAATTTTCAACCAGGAGATTAATTTTTATGAATAAAATAATTAATTTTTTAACAAATGAGATCAATTTTTAACAAACAAACAAAGTTGTGCAAAGTAGTTTAACTTTAAATCCAATAGTAGAGCTTTTATATAAGTGAAATGAAGTTCAAATTAAAAATATAACGGTAGACTTTTGTATATAAAAAAACAGTTGTATTTTCTTATTGGGATTTATTAATTCAGTGGGAATTTAAGCGAAGAAACAAGAAAAAAAATAAGTTTTTTGAAAACAGAGAAAAAAAGGAAGAATTCTTTAAGAAATGGGGAAAGGGCGATATAGTGTGAAATCTGAAATAGGAAAGTAATTTTCCAACTATTATTATTTCACACGGAAATGGAACCAACCGAGCACCACACCATAAGAACAACACTGCCGCCTCATACCCGCGGGCGCAAGGTCTCGAGCGACAGAAACTAATAGAACAGTAACCGCGCAGAAACAATAGCGTCAGGGACAAACTCCCAAAAATCATAAATTTTATTAAGAATATGAAACATTGCTAAATTATTAACTTATTTTTAGCTTTTAAACTTTTTCTTTTTTTTAACCTTACTCAACAAACTTTATAACTGTCTACCTGCTAATTTGGAAATCAAACCTTATTTCGAAACTTTTAATTATAAAATTTAACCTATATGGTCAGCCCTCTTTCAACCCCGAGATCATAAGATTAAAGTACTTTAAAATAATAATTCAACATTTTTGAAAAATAAAAATTTAACTGCGTCCTCAATAAATGAGCAGACAGAAAACAAAGGGATTCTGTTGAACTTTCTTAAAATCCTTGACAATTCTAAGAAATTTAAAGAAATTCTTTGAAAACCTTTGAAAATTTTGTAATCTTTACAAATTTTTTGCAATATTTAAAAATAAATTAGAATCTTTAAAAGCGTTAAAAATTTTAAAAATTACTTCTTACCCCTTAAAATTGATAAAACTTGTTGCTGTATCTTGAAATAAAATTTGATTTATTACCGAAATTTCTCCGGAAATCTTTAAAATCCAATAAAATAATTAGAAATAATAATTTAAAATTTCCTAAATATAAATTTAATTAAACGTATTTATAAAATATTGTGGAATGCGATTAATTAACTTAAAATCCAATGATGTATTTGGAACCTGAGAAACAGTTGAAATTTCTAGAAATCTTTGAAATACTTTGAAATCCTTAAAGATTCGACAAAATTATTTACAATTTATTTAATTTCTTTAAATACCATAAAACGTCTTAAAATGTTTGGATTCACTATCAAAATTCTTTCGACATTTAATTTCTTTAAAATTTGTTAAATCCTTTAAATTTTTTTAAAACTCTTGAAATCCTTTGAAATACTTTTAAATCTCTTGTGATCTTTATAACAGAAAAAAAAACAGTTTAAATGATTATTTATTATTATTTAAAAAAGGTAGAATTCTTTAAGAAATGGAGAAGAAAGGGAAAAAGGGGATATAGTGTAAAGTCGGAAATAATAAAGAGATTTTCAAACAATTATTATTGCACACCGAAACAGAACTGAAAAGAGAAAGTTGGATACCACCCAGTCAACCGTGCGCGCCACCATAATAACATTGTACCCGCGTGCGCAAGATCTCGAACGACGCAGAAACAATAGCGTCGAGGACAAACTCCCAACGGTAAACAATTTTATTATGAATATGAAACATTTCCAAATTACGAACTTATTTTAGATTTTATCCTTTTTCTTTTTTCTAACTTTACTCGTCAAAATCCAATTCAGTACTGATTCTTTCCCCAACTTTATATCGCTTCTCACCGTAATCTCAACCCCGAGATAATAAAATTAAAGGCCTTGTTAATTATTTCAAAAATTTTCGATCAAATATTCCGAAGATTTTTGAAAAATAAAAACTGAACTCCCTCCTCAAGAAATTGGAAAAAGGGAAAAAGGGGATTAGGTAAAAAAGGCGACAGACTGTGATCCCTGATTTTGAATGAAATGAAAGTGGAGGGGGAAATAAGGGTCGGACTGTCGAGGTAAGTTAGGCCTTCCACCAATATCTAAACTCTTATCGTCTGTTCGCAAAACACACTAAACGCTTTTACCAGCTCAATGCCTCGACGACGTCCTTTGCATTCAAGTTGCGACTACCATGATGCGTGTATACGACGTCAGTAATCGGACATCGCGTAACTCTTCGGTTAACACGAATGTCCTCTTTATTCCCCGCGACGTGACTTGAGATACCGTGCAATCTAAACTCCTCTCGGCAGCTACGATAATAAGATTTGCATAGCTATAATGCGTCAAGAAAAATTGCCATCTTGCCCAAATTTATCTTCCACTGCTCTCATTCAAACTCTCATTTCCTTATACGTTCTCAAGCACTTTTCTTTAGTGATGAATTTTACAAATTTTTTTCTAACTTAGGGATCGTCCATAAACTACGTTACCACTTTAGGGGGGGGGGGGGGGGGTAAAAAAGCCAACGGTTGGTAACGAGTAAGATAGGTCCCACACTGGAAAAAAGAATTGTTTGAACCAAGGAAATGCATTTACTTGAATCCTATTTCTTTGCCTCAAGAAAATATTCTTCAAAAGTAGTCATTATTATTTAAACCACACACATATCTTTTGTTGATCAATAAAATCAATATTTCTTATATTTAAGAAAATTATTTCCTTGATTCAAAAGGTATAGATTCATAATAAATAAAACTATTCCAACGAAGTAATTTTCTTAAAAATGAAACATCTATTAATTTAGCCTAATTTTTTTCAATTGAATAATTCTTTAAATTAAAGAAATATGTTGCTAAATTCAATATCCATGTTTTTGATTTTAAGAAATATATCTTTGGCACTTATGGTGAGGGTTAAATATGGCTTTCCGCCCTAAAATTTCCATGTTGCGGCATCAT
>JAWWLR010000166.1:36576389-36590681 GCA_035041075.1 Acraspis erinacei | reverse complement strand
TATCTCAAGCCAAATCTTAATTTATCAAATGATTAATTGAAAGGAATCTGTTTTATCATAATAGGTAGTTACTATCGATCAGTGTAGGTGTCATTCCACAATCTGTGAAAATAGAAATCAAAATTATTGACAGGTTAACTTCTCAGGTAACATTAAATACTTCATCTCAGTTTTGACTAGATGGAAAATAAAATTAAAAAATTTGTAAATTACATTCTTTGGAAAAAAGATTTTCTCACTTCGCTCCACTGGGAAACAAACAACAAAACTTCCGATTGCCGATCGTGTGCTTTTCTAAGTAAGCTATTAGAAAGATCGAATGAAAACACCTTCTTCAGAAATATACGCTATCTCAAGCCAGATCTTACATGTATCAAAAGAGTAATTGAAAGGAATCTGTATTATTATTGGGGTTAGTTACTATCGATCAGTGGAGGTGTCATTCAAGAATCTGTGAAAATAGAAATCAAAATTATCGACAAGTTAACTCCTCAGGTAACATTAAATGCTTAATCTCATTTTTAACTAGATGGAAAATAAATTACAAAATTTTTTAAATTATATTTTTCTGAGAAGATCTTCTCACTTCGCTCCGATGGGAATCGAACTACAAAACTTACGATTCCTGATCGGGTGCTTTTCTAATTAAGGAATTAGAGATATCAAAAGAAAAATCCTTCTTCAGAAATATGCGCTATCTCAAGCCAAATCTTAATTTATCAAATGAGTAATTGAAAGGAATCTGTATTATCATCAAAGGTGTGAAAATATCAATCAAAATTATCGATCAAGTTATCTCTTCAGATAACATTAAATATCTAACCTGATTTTTAAATAGATGGAAAATAATTTTTTTAAATTGGTAAATTATATTTTTCTGAAAGAAGTATCTTCTCACTTCGCTCCACTGGGAAACGAACAACCAAACTTCTGATTGCCTATCGGGTGCTTTTCCAATTAAGATATTAGAGACATCGGAAGAAAAATTGATTCTTCGCTCGATTCCCAGTGGAACGAAGTGAGACGATCTTTTTCAGAAAAATATAATTTAAATTTTTTTCAACTAGTCAAAAATCAGTATTGAGTGTGGAATGAGATCTAAACTGGTGGATAGTAACCATCTCTGATGATAATACAGATTCCTTTAAACATTTATCATTTTAGACAACGGTTAATATTTTCGGTTGAAAATTCAACTCTTTTGTAGAAAACTTGTATTTTTCGCTTAAAGACTCAAGAATTTGGTAGAAAATTACCTGTTTAGTTGAAAAATCATATTTTCACTTTGAATATTCAACTCTTTCGTAGATTTTTGTTGAAAATTCAACAGTCTTCGGGAAACATTGCCTTGTTTGCTTAAAAGTTTACCTATTTGGTTAAAAGTTCAATTATCTTCTTGGGAATTTGTTGGAGAAATAAAATTCTTTGTTGAAAATTCATCTTTTTGGCTGAGAATTTGACTATTTGGTTAAATGTTAATTTTCTTTGTCTGTAAATTCAACTACTTGTTTGAACATTGAACTTCTTTGATGACAATTTGTTTGTTTTTCTTGTGTGGTAAAAATTAACTTTTTTCTATCTGAAAATGTATTCTTTATAAGTTGGAAAATGCACTATTTAGTTGCAAAATCATGTAGCTTGTTAGAAATTCGTCAATTTGTTTAAAAAGTTTTCTTATTTGTTTTGAAAATTCATCTTTTTTTTTAGTTTCTGATTCAACTATATCGTTATAAATTAATCTTTCTTCGTTGAAAATGGAAAAAGAATGTTGAAAGTTAAACTTTTTACAAAAATTAATTTTTTTATTAAACACCTCTAGTTGAAAATGCAACTTTTTTGTTGAAAATATTTTCTTTCTTTTTTTTGGTAAAACTTAATTTTTTTATTTGAAAATTTATTAAAACTAAATAAAAAGTTTTTTATTGATCACGAGAGTTAAATTTCAATAATAATTCACAATTATTTTGCAAAGTTTTATCTATTTGATAAAAATGAATTTTTCTAATATCCACCTCGAGTTGAAAATTTTACTTTCTTATTGTAAATTCATCTTTTTTTGTGAAAGTGCATATATTTGGTTTAAAAATGGCCTTTTTGCTTAGAAAATTATAATTGTTTGTTAAAAATTCATCTTTTTCATTGACGTATAAACTATTTAGTACAAAATTAATTTTTTAAATACTAACCTCATTGGAAGAAAAAATTAATTTTTCTTAAAAAGTAGTATTTTATTGGTGTTGAAAATTAGTTTTTTTTTAATAATCTTTCAATTCAACGTTTTGACAGTTCGTATTTGTCTAGCAAAATAATCATTTATGGTAGACAAGTAATTTTTTTCGTTGAAAAATGAACTTTTTCATTTAAAAAATTCACCTTTGGGCTTGAAAATTCAACTGTTTGGCTTAAGATACATTTTTTAAGCTAACAGTTTAATCCTTTTTCTTTGGATAAACCCAACCATTTTGTTCAAATTTTAGCTATTTGGTAAGAAAGTCTGGTGACTTTGTGAAAAATTGATTTATTATTCGAAAAATTCGATTTTTTTATTAAATCTAGCCTTTTTGGTCAAAAATAGACATTTATTATTACATTTTTATTAATGTAGCGTTTTTAACAAAATAATTAGATTTTTAACGAAATAGTTTAATTTTTAACCGAAGTATTGAATATTCAATTTACAAAAACAAATTTTTAACCACACATTTGAATTTTAAAAAAATAAGTAAACTTCCACCACTAGCTTTTTAAACTGTTTAGAAGACAGTTCAATTTAAAAAAGAAAAAGATAAATGAATTTTAAACCCGAAAAAAATTCCATCCGATAAGACGAATATCCAACAAGACACTTGAATTTTTGACCGAAAAAGAATAACTTTTTAAAAAAAAACGGACGAACGAAACAAAATCGTTGAAATTTTATCTACTTAATGAAGACGATTTTTTAATTTATAAAAAGATGATTTATTGATAAATAATTATAAACTTACATTTTCAGTTAAATAAAATTTTTTAACAAAATAGTTCAATTTCAACCCAAAGAGATGAACTTTCAAAAAAAGAAATTTTAACAAAGTAGTGTTACTTTTACCCAGCAAGTTGAATTTTCAATTAAAAAAGATCAATATTGAAAAAAATTGGTAAAATGTCAACCAAAGATATGCATTTTTGTCTAAGTAAAAATGATTAATCTTCAACTGGAATAGTTAAATTTTCATCAAAAATAATTAGTTTTCAATTGAAAAGAAAACGAATTTTCCACCAAAGAACTGAATTTGCGAATAAAATGATGAAACGATAACAACAAAAAATTATTTCTTTTAAAATTTTATTAACCATCAGCCAGCAGTTCAATAGTGGAATCCTCAATCAAAAAGATTTATTTTCAACCAAATAGTTGCATTTCTGGCAACTAAAAAGTATTTCAAATTTCTACTAAAATTTTTGAATTTTAACACCAGAATTCGAATTTTTAACATGATTTTAATTTTCTGCCCAGAGAGTTACATTTTCAAACGTAAAGAATTACTTTTTAAGGAAATTTCTGAATTTTCAACTAAATAATAAAACTAAAAAAATATATACTCACGAGGAAAAAAACTGCAAAGAAATATAAATGGAAATACAAGGAAAATAAATAAATGACAAGAATATATTATCAGGGTGGCCACAAAACTTCAGTTTCCAAATTCACTAATTTTTCTCTGACCAATTTTTTATTGAATCTAATTTTTTCAAAATCCCTGAATTCTCACTTACCTGACCTATGGCCTCCCTGAAATAGTTAGTTAAAGATGTCAGACTAAATTAAAAGACGTGCTACTCTTCTAAGACTAAAAAAACCGCTTTTTATTCGGTTTCGATTTTTTAATATTTTTTTTTACCCCCGCCCTCGTTTTTATATGAGATTCACAATGAAACTCGGGGACGTATCAAAACTTTTGTAATTTAAACTTCACTGAGCGCGAACCTGATTTTCACACTCTCCACGTAAACAGCTTTCTTCGGTGAATTCGCCGATAGGAAGCTAGTTACGGGAAAACTGAGTTAACCATTGGGACTTTAAATTTTCGAGAAAATTTAGCTTGTTAGATTTTTCTTATTTTCTCTCTGATCAGAAAACAAATTGGAAGTAAATTGTATTTCAAATTACAGTAGCTTTTTTACTTTCTAACCAAAAAACTTTTCAAGTTTTGTTATCAGTATTCTTCTTTTTACACTGAGAGAAATGTTTAATCCAAATAAGAAAATTGGTTAGAATATCCTTTTGTTGAATCAAAGAAAATTTTCATTTGGATTTAAAAAAATTTGGTTTGACTTCAACTAATTTTATGTAATTCACTTTTTAGAAACTTAAAAAAAAACTTTTGGAAAACATTTCCAAGGATTTGCATTATTTTAGGGTATTTTACAAGATTCCAAATTTTTAAACAGATTTAAGAAATTTAATTTCACATTATCAAAGATATCAATGGAAATTAATTTCAGTTTTTTCAACCAGTTTTCTAAGTTATAACACGAATTGAAATCAAGATACAAAATCTGAGAAATATTTTCGGTGATCAACGCTTTTGCGGTCAAATGTGGTGATCGCCGACTACAAATTGAAGCAGGCAAGCTTGGACATTTTTAGTGAAACTCGGACGCCCATATTCAAAAGATCAAAAACGTAGTGTACTGCGCACTAAAATCTACTACATTATAAGCTCCTCCTCTTCCTCCTCCTCCTCCTCTTCTCCTATTTCTTCTCTATTTTTAATTTGAATCTATGATTTACTTTCTGATATTGATTTCTTTGTTGTTTTTGTTTCCTCTTTCTCCCTTTCTCCTATTTCTTCTCTATTTGTATGTGTAATTTAATTTCTGGATGGAGATTTCTTTGTTATTTCTGCCTCCTCCTCCTCTTCTCCTCCTCCTAATCCTCCTGCTCCTCATCCTTCTTTCTAATTTCTTCTCAATTTGTAAGCTTCCTTACATTTTTGATCTATAATTTACATTCTTAGTATTGATTACTTTGTTGTTTCTGCATCCTCCTTCTCCTCCTCCTTTTCCTCTATTATTTTTTTCTCAATTTGTAAGTTGATCTACATTTTAGATCTATTATTTACTTCCTTGGTGTTGCTTCTTTTCTTGTTTTTGCATTCTCCTTCTACTCCTCCTCCTCCTCTCCTACTCTCCTATTTCATCACAATTAGTAAGCTACCCTATTATTTGAATTAATAATCTACTTTCTTAATATTAATTCCTTTGTTATTTGTGCATCACCCTCCCCCTCTCCTATTTCTTCTCAATTTTTAAGCTGCTCTACATTTTGAATCTATAATTTACTTCCTTGATATTGATTTCTTTCTCGTTTCTACATCCTCCTACTCCTCCTCCTCTTCTCCTATTTGTACTCAATTTGTAAGTTACATAGACACATATAGATCCTACATTTTTTATCTATAAATGACTTTCTTGGTATTTATTCCTTCGTTGTTTCTACATCTTCCTCCTTCTCCTCCTCCTACTCCTTCTCCTCTTCTCCTATTTCTTCTCAATTTTTAAGTTGCCCTATATTTTGAATCTATAATTTACTTTTTTTATATTGATTTCTTTCTCCTTTCTGCATCCTCCTCCTCCTTACCTATTTCTTCTAAATATGTAAGCTGCCCTACATTTTAAATTGTTTCGGCTTCCTCCCTCGCCTCCTCCTCCTTCTTATTTTCCTCTCCTATATCTACTCAATTTTTAAGCTGCCTTATTTTTCGAATTTATAATTTACTTTCTTGATATTGATCACTTTTTAGTATCCGCATCCTCCTTCTCCCGATCCTCCTTCTCTTCTACTTTTCTTAATTTATAGGCTGCCCTAAATTTTGGAACTATAATTCACTTTCTTGGTACTGATTTCTTTGTAGTTTTTGCCTCCTCCTCCTTCTCCTCTCCTATTTCTTCTCAATTATTAAGGTGTCCTATATTTTGAATCTATAATTTACTTTATAGATGTTGATTTATTTGCTTTTTCTCCATCATCCTCCTCCTTGCGTATTTCTTCTCAACTTGTAAGCTTCCCTACATTTTAGATATATAATTTATTTGTTTGGTATTGATTTCTTTGCTGTTTCAACATCTTCCTTCCCCTCCTCTTTCTACTCCTTCTTCTTCTTTTCCCCTCTTATTTCTTCTCCATTTTTAAGCTGCCTTACTTTTTTAATTTATAATTTACTTTCTTGATATTGATCTGTTTTTAGTTTCTGCGTCCTCCTCACCTCCCTCCTCTCCTCATCCCCTACTTCTTAATTTATAAGATGCCCTGTATTTTGAATCTAAAATTCACGTTCTTGGTATCGATTCCTTTGTTGTTTCTGCATCCTCCTTCTCCCCCTACTCTCCTATTTCTTCTTTATTTTTACGCCGCCCTATATTTGGAATCTATAACTTACTTTATGGCTGTTGATTTCTTTGTTCTTTCTGCATACTCCTCCTCATCCTTCTCTCTTATTTACTCAAAATTTGATATTTGGCCTACATTTTGTATCTATAATTTACTTTCTTGGTATTGATTTCTTTGTTGTTTCTACATTCTCCTTCTGCTACTTCTCCTTTTCCTCTCTTATTTTTTTTTTTAATTTCTAAGTTGCCCTATATTTTGGATCTATTATTTACTTCCTTGGTGTTAATTCCTTTGTTTTTCTGCAGTCTCCTTCTCCTCCTCTTCTATTTCTTCTTAATTTGTCAGCTGCCCTATTTGTAGAATTAATAATTTACTATCTTGATCTATATTAGGTTATTATATCTGCATCCTTCACCCCCTGTCCTATTTCTTCTCTATTTGTAAGCTGCCCTACATTTTAAATCTATACTTTATTTTCTTAGTATTGATTAGGTCGTTGTTTCTGGATCCTCCTTCTCCTCCTCCTTTTCATCTTTTATTTCTTCTCAATTTGTAAGTTCCCTATTTTTTGGATTTATTAATTACTTCATGGAGTTGACTCTTTGGACGCTTCTGCAATCTATTCCTCCTCCTCTCCTATTTCTTCTCAATTCTTAAGTTGCCATACATTTTGTATCGGTAATTTTTTCTTGGTATTAATTCCTATGTTGTTTCTGCATCCTCCTTCTCCTCATCCCCATCTCCTATTTTCCTCAATTTGTAAGCTGCCCTACATTTTAGATCTATAATCTATTTTCTTGGTATAAATGCCTTTGACTTTTCTGCCTCCTCCTTCTCCTCCTCTCGTATTTCTTTTCAATTATTAAGGTGTCCTATATTTTGAATCTATAATTTACTTTATAGCTGTTGATTTCTTTATTTTTCCTTCATCATTCTCCTCCTCACGTAATTCTTCTTAATTTATAAGCAGCCCTACATTTTAAATCTATAATTTACTTTCTTGGTATTGATTCCTTTGTAGTTTTTGCATCCTCCTCCTTCTCCCCTCCTATTCCTTCTCAATTTCTAAACTGCCTTATATTT
Source organism: Acraspis erinacei (assembly GCA_035041075.1). Taxonomy (NCBI): domain Eukaryota; kingdom Metazoa; phylum Arthropoda; class Insecta; order Hymenoptera; family Cynipidae; genus Acraspis; species Acraspis erinacei. The sequence goes on along the minus strand of JAWWLR010000166.1, from coordinate 36,583,225 downwards.
AGAATCTATAATTAACTTTCTTAGTATTGATTTCGTCCTTGCTTCTGCATGACTGGTTAATATGGTTCGTGTTGAAAGTCCCGAAGCTACAGTTTTCCGGTAATTAAGTGTGGCTTATGTCGTGGTCCACGAGGGTAAGTGTGGTAACCTTAGAGGTTAATAACTTAAGGGGGTTGGCTTGCTACGAGTGAATATGATATTGTTATGGGGGTTCATAGCACTCGGCGCGTTCCGTGAACTCTACACCGGCTGATTAGCCTCGTGCCACGCGTTATTAATCCGCTAACTCACGTCCCACTCCCCCACCCTCTTTCACATAACCTAACCTCTAACAGCCTAACGAGCCCAGCTACCCGTGTTACGTGCAAGCAGAAACCTTGTGGTTCTCAATTTTTCACCTGAGTGGATCTAATTGAATTTCAGAACGTAACCTTCTTTACTTCAGAGAGTAATATTTTTTTCTTCATAATAAAGTAAATTAAAATATTGGGATCCCTGACGAAAATCAATATTCCTTGTTTAAAAAAAGTCTTATTTAGAAATTAATTAAGAAATAAAATGATAACGCAACATTTTTTCAAAAGAAGAACAAAAAATTGAGTCTTGTCAAGAATAATCTCCAACAAAAATTTTTCTCTCAAGTCACTTTTTAGTCACTTTTTTTTAACATAGAATCACTATAGTCACTTTTTATAATGAAAATGTAACTTTAGGGAATTTATGAAAATTTTAAGTAATTTTTAATAATTTTAATAATTTTAAGGGATTTCCAAGGTTTTCGAATATTTTATTTAAAAGATTCCAAATCATTTTCAAGAGATTAATAAAATTTTAATGCAAGTTGTTTTAATACATTTTTCAAGAAATCTCAGGTATCATGTAATTTCATAGGCTTTTATTTTTATAATATTTTAATAGATTTCAAAGAATTTATTCACAAGAATTGAGAGATTTTCTACTGTTCCAAAAATTTAAAAATATTTTCAAATTTCAATGGACTTAAAAATAATTTTTAGTTTTTAATAAACTTTCTCATTGTTTTGAATTTTTTCAATTCACTTGATTTATTTTTTAATTCGACGTAAATTTGTAGGCATTTCATTGAATTCTTTTCGTTTTCCTAGAATTACTCTGAAATAATTTCAATTTTACTGAAATCGATAGAATTTTTTCATGTTTGTCATTTTTTTGCAATTTATTCCAATTCCATTGAATTTACCTTCAATTTTTTTTAATTCTTAAGAAATTTTCCACAAGTCGTTAAAAAGCACCTCTAATTCTTATATATTTAGTCGAATTTTTTAATTCAAAAGACTAAAATTTAAAAATTCAAATTCAAATAATCGCTGGAGGATTGTATATATCCTCAATAATAAATTTCTTAACGAATTTTGATGTACGCTGTAAATAAAAAAACTAGAACGAAATGAAATTAATAATTTTTCAACATAGATCAAATTTCAGTAGATATATATTATAACAAATATATGTATTAAAAAATTTCAAAATTAAATTTTCTGTATAAAAAATTAAAAGAAAAATTTTCTCATCAAATATATTTCAGCGATAAAATATTATTAAAAAAGGTAATTTTTTAAATTAATAATAAACTTTTACTACAACTTCTGTTAATTTTGTATTTTTATCAGAATTTCAATCTTGTACTGCTTTGTAAATACTTTTACAGAAATACTTTCTAATTTTAACAGAAAATTCAATACATTTTTATTTAAAAATGAAGAACAGAATATTTTTTTTAATAATTTTTTTATTGAAAAAATGTGTTACATCAGGAATTATAAAATAAAGTTTTTAACGATTTTTCAACTATAATCTATTTTACAATTTGGAATCTTGCTACAGAGTAAATGTTTTTATCAAATCTTCTACGTTGAAATATTTTTTATAGAATATTTGGATAATTATTAACTTCAATGTATTTTGATAATTTTGCATTTTTATAATAAATTCTGTAACTACAATTTTTTTTAATTAAATCATAATTGAAGAATTACTTAACTAAAATATTTATAATAAATTTTTATTTTTACTCAAGTGCGATTCTTAAAAGAATGGTACTTTTACATTAATTATTTATAACGATGACACTAAATTCAGTACATTTTAATTTTAAAATTGAAAATTAAACATTGAAGAAATTTTTTAATTACATTTTTATTATAAAAATTTAATTACTGAATTACTGAATTTCCGGTCATCGTTAGAAAATAAATAATGTAAAAGTATAATTTTTTCAAGAATCGGGCTGTATTAAAAATAAAAATTTATTATAAATATTTTAGATAAGTAATTCTTCAATTATGCTTTAGATTTTTTTTGATTTTAGTAAAAGAATTTATTATAAAATTTAATGAATTTTCTGTTATCATTAGAAATTATGAAACGTAAAAGAAAAAAATATGTTCCCTCCAAATTCATACTGTATTAAAAATGCGTAATTATCAACATACATTGTAGTTAATAATTATTAAAAATTCTATAGAAAAATTCTACGCGCGAAGAATATTTGATAAAAAAAATTTAATCTTTAGCAAGATTACAAATGTTAAAATACATTATAGTCGAAGAATCGTTTAAAAACTTTATTCTATCATTCCTGATCTAACCAATTTTTTCATTTTTTGAAAATTATTTTCAAAAAATCTTCCGTTCTTCATTTTTAATCAAAAATGTATTGAATTTTCTTTTATTATTAGGAATTATTTCCGTGAAAGTGAAATTTTTTAAATTAAACTAAACAATAAACTAAAAAATTAAACTAAAAAATAAATTCAATTAAAAAATTTACACTCTAGTAAAAATACCAAATCACCAAAAGTTGTAGTAAAAGTATTATTTAAAAAATTATATTTCTTATAAAATTGTATCAGTGACATATATATTTGATGAGAACTTTTTTCTTTGAATTTTTTATACAGAAAATTTAATTTTGAAATTGTCAAAAAATTATGTTTGTTACAATATATATATATATATATATATTCAAATTTGATTCATATTGAAAAATTATTATTTTTATTTATTTCTAATTTTTTATTAACAGCGTACATCAAAATTATGTAAGAAATTTATTATTGAGGACCAATACAATAGCCCAGCAATTATTTTAATTTTAATTTATCAATCTTTATTTATAATTTAAAAAAATTTGTAATAAAAAATTGAAACGAAAATGTTTAGAAATATTTATTTTATAAAAAAAACTTGTTTAATCTTAAAATCGTTTACAGTTATTTTTAATTCTTCTTCTCCTGCTTATTGCAATTCTTCTTCTTTCTTTGTTCTTGTTCTTCTTCTTATTCTTCTACTACTATTTCCTCACCTTCTTCTTTTTCATTTTTCGTTTTTCCTCTTCTTAAATTTACGAAGCCAAACTCAGTATAAATAATTTAATAGATTCAAAAATAATGTAAAATTTAATGAGAGAACAACTTGGAGAACCACTGTTGGAAATTGTGCCATACTGATGAGACGTAAATAGTACCGCGAACATTGTAATTATCAAACAGTCTAAAGAAAAGGAGTCATTGGTTACGCAGATTTAGTTTATGGATCGCTTCCAATTCCAATCTTTTACATAACAATTTTAATTTAAAGCACCTGAGTTCCTTTGAGATTAATTTTTAATTATTCTTCAGATGCTCCCAATTTAAAATTGCGCAATTCGAGAATCGCTAAAAATTCTTTTCTTTACTTTGCAAGTTTAAATTTTAAATAAAATTAAATTAACTAATTAAAAATTTTTCTATACTTTGATACTTCTGGCTATATATTATTTAAAATTTTAGCATTTAAATGTAAAATACTGATATTTCGAAGGCTTTAAAACTCAAATACCTTATTTTAAAAGCTTTTGAAATTGAAGATTTTGCATTGAAAAATTGTTTACACTAAAATTTGTCATTTAATATATTTATTTAAATTTCCTACAAAAAAATAATTTTTAATCAAAAGACATGAATTCTCAAATTCAGTTTAATTTACCCAAAAAATACGAGTTTCAACCAAATGTTTAAATTGATAGCAGAAACGATACTTAATTTTCAAACAAATAGTTACATGATAAACTAAAAACTATAAGTTCTCCAACGAAAATGGAATAGTTAAATTTTCAGTCACAAAAAAATAATTTAAAAAAAAACGAAAAAAAAACAAATGTTTAACAAAACACAATAATTTTCAACCAAACAGAGGAATTTTAAACTAACCAAAGTTTAATTTCCATTCAAAGATGAAATAGTTAAATTTTATAATAATTCAAATAGTTTTGAACCGAAAAATCCAAATTTTTAACAAAATAGTAAAATTTCTAATCAAAATAGTTTAATGTTTAAAAAATACTTTTAATCTACGACATTAATTTCGTCACAGAAAATACAAGTTTTTAACAAATTGCATTAATTCGAACTAAATAAATTCATTCACAATCAAAAATGAAAGATTTAAATTTCCAGTTAGAGAAAATAAGTTTGAACCAAAGAAATCGATTTTTCAAGAAAATGGATAAATCAAACAAATTTACCCAGTATTTAACCGTTTAGATTATACTTTATATTTTTCGTTGAAAATTCAACTATTTTGCTTTAAAATTTAAGAGTTTTGTAGACACATTTTTTTTATTGAAAATTTAACTATTCAATTTTTTATAGTAATTTTTTTTATCCGTTGAAAATTCCGTTTCTTGTAGAAAATGAATTTTTTAGCTTTGACAATTCATCTTTTTGGTTGAAAAATCGGTTTTTTGTTTGTTTTTTGTTTTGGTTGAAAATTATTTTTCTTAAATTATTTTTCTTTCTTAACCATAATGCTGAAAATTCGATTTTTTTCGTTGAAAATTATTTTCATTAACTGAAAATTTAAATACTATACTTTTAACTGCGAATTTTAGAACTTTCTTAGTTGGAAATTCATCTAGTTTCTTGAAGATTTTTTTTTGGTAGAAAATTAATGAAATTGGTGGAAAATTCATATTCTTAATTGAAAATTCAATTATTTTGTTAAAAGACCAACACTTTTTTGTGAAAAAAATAATTTTCTTAGTTAATAATTCAACTATTTCATTAAAATTAACTGTTTTTTAAAAATAATTTTATTTGTTAAAAGTGCATCTGTTTCCTTACAAATTCATCGAAATATCAAACATACATTTTTTTGATAAAAAGAGTTCATCTATATAGAAAAGTGAAACCTTTTTTTAAAAAGCTGTTCCAGTTTTTATCGTAAATTAATGTTTGTCATTTGGAAATTAAACTATTTTTTTGAAAATTAATGTATTTTGTTCCTTTGTTTTTTTAGAAGATGAGTCTTTTTTCTGTAAGTTTATATTTTTGGTTGAAAATTGAACTGTTTTGGTAAACAATTTGACCATTTGGTTAAAAATTCGTTCTCATTTGTTAAAAATTATTTTCTTTTACTGAAAATTTAACTGTTCGATTGAGAATTGATTTTTTACTAAAAAATTTAACTTTTTGATTGAAATTTATTATATATTTATATATTTTATTATATATTATTTATTATAATCATGTAGTTTGTTGAAAATTCGTTCTTTTAGTAAAAATATTATATTATTGGTTACAAATTTATGTTTTTGGTTAAAAATTTAATTATATTTGCTTAAGCATTTAAAAATTTTGTTTAAAAAAGTATTTTTTTGGTTGAAAATGTAACTACACAATTAACAGTTTTTGTTGAAAACTAATTTAAAAAGATTTTTTTAAATGAATCTACTTTTAAAAAATTAAACAATTTTATAAAAAAATCGTTTTGGTTGAAAATTCAACAGATTTTTACATATTTTGTTGAAAACTCATATTTTTTATTTAAAAAAGAAACCATTTTGGTTGACATATCAACTTTTACCATTTTTTTTAAGAATTCATGTCTTTTGATCAAAAATTAATTTCTTTGTATAAAAGTCAACAATTTTGTTAAAAATTCAACCATTTTTTAAGAAAGTAATTTTTTCGTTAAGGATTCATCGATTCATCTTTTTGTTTGAAATTGATCTATTTTCTTGAAAAATCTTCCTTTTTTGTTACAAATTTATTTTTTAACTGAAAATTTTATTTAATTTATTTCTTTCTTTAAAATTTACCTATTTTTTAAAAAATTTTTATTTTTTATTGAAAATTTAATATATAACTGAAAATTGAATTATTCAGGTTAAAGATTCCTCATTTCAGTTGAAAATTCAATTATTTCGTAGAAAATTTGTCTTTTCGTTTGAGAATTTAAATATTTTTCGTTGAAAACTCATTATTTTCAATTAAAAATTTTTTGGTGAAATGTCAAGTTTTAGATTTTGTATTAAGAATTACTGTCTTTTCATACAAAATTAATTCCCTTGGAGCAAATTCAACAATTTGGCTAAAAAGTAATTTTTAGATGCAAGAATTCATCATTTTAGTTAGAAATTATTCTCTTGCTTTAACATTTACCTATTTTTGTAAAATGTTATTTTTTATTAAAAATTTAATATATAACTGAAAATTGAATTATTCAGGTTAAAAATTCATCATTTCAGTTGAGAATTCGACTACTTTGGGTGGAAGGATTCATCATTTTAGTTAGAAATTCATCTCTTTCTATAAAATTTACCTTTTTTTATAAATTGTTATTTTTTATTAAAAATTTAATACATAACTGAATATTGAATTATTCCGGTTGAAGATTGACCGTTTCGGTTGAAAAATCAACTACTTCGTTGGAAATTCGTCTTTTCGGTTGATAATTCAACTATCTTGTTGAAAACTCATTATTTTCAATTAATATTTTTTTGGTGAAATTTCAACTAACATTTTTACATTCTCATC
>JAWWLR010000166.1:36475442-36490499 GCA_035041075.1 Acraspis erinacei | reverse complement strand
CGGTCTCACAGACCGCACCATGATTTCATCCCTCCAGGTTGTGATGGTCAGAATCTCTATCACCGATATGAATTATTCTTAAACTGTACATTTAAATTTAATTTCATTTAACATTACCAGATGAATCAGGCTGATTTAATTTGTGAAAGTTATTCATTATGTCATACAAAATGTTTATATAAATTTGTCTTTATTGGTAAAAAAAACTTCTTTGCTCAAAATTATTCATCTTTTTAATTAAATTCAACTATTTTTTTATTTAAAATTAGGATCTTTTATGTTAAAATACCAACTGTTACATTTTTTGTTGAGAATTTATATTTTCTGTTGAAAAATAAACTACTGGGTTAAAAGATGAACTGCTTTGTAAAAAATTAATTTTTTTGGAAAATGATTCTTCAATTTAGTTTAAAATGAGTTTTTTAAATCAATTCTTTAAACTGGACATTTATATTTTTCACTTTTTGTTATTAATTATTCTTTTTTGTCAAATATTTTATTATTTGGTAGAAAATTTATTTGATTCGTTAAAAAAAATGTTATTGAAAATTAACTCTGTTAATTGAAATCCGCACTATTCTACTTTTGGTTAAAAATTGATACTTTTTTACTCAAAAGTCAACTATCTGGTTAACAGTTCAACTATTTTGTTCAAAATTCATTTTTTTAGTTGAATTTTTCTGTTTTCTAATTAATTGAAAATAAAATCTTTTTGGTCAAAATATCAACTTTTTTATTTGAAAGCTCACTTTTTTAAATGAAAATTATTTTTTTCTTATGTTGAGATATTATCCTTATTAGTAGAAAATAAATGTTATTGGTGCAAAATTATTCATCTTTTTTTTTAATCAAATGTTTTTGTTTTAAAATAAAAATGTTTTTTTTTATTAAAATATCAAATATTACATTATTTCTTGAGAATTACAATTTTTAGTTAAACAATCAACTACTAGGTTGATCGTTGAACTACTTTGTTAAAAATTCATTTTTTTGTAAAAGATTATCTATTTTGGTTTAAAATTAGTTTTTTCTTCAAAGGGAAATTGAACTTTTGCATATTTTGTTGTCGCATAATCATTTTATTTGAAAAAATGTAATTTGCTAAAAACTAATTCTTTTGGTTAAAAATTGAATCTATTATTTAGTTGAAAATTATATTAGTTAAAAAAATTTTTTTGACAATTAATTTTTTTCATTAAAATTTGCACTGTTTTATTTAAAATTAAAACCTTTTTTGTTGAAATATCACATTTTTTTATTTAAAATTGAAATATGTTTTGTTTAATTTCATTTCAATCATTTTTTTATGTGAATTAAAGTTTTTGATTGGAGATTCATTATTTTAGATGAAGATTGATCTTCTTTTTTGAAAATTTGTTTCTTTTTGGTAAAAATTAATTTTTCAGCCAAAAATTTATGTATTCCATTTTTAAGTGAAAATTGTTTTTTTTTCAGTTGAATATTCAACGTTTAGGGTAAAATGTCATTAATTTTGTTATAAATTTGTTTTAACTGAACGCAAATAAATCTTGCTTGAAAATTCATCTTTTTTAAAAGAAAGTCAATCTTTATTGCACAAAATCAATTTTTTATTGAAAATTTTACGTTAAAAATTTAAATACTTTGTTTAAAATCGTTTTTTGTTAAACCTAATTTTTTAACTAAAAATTTAGGTATTCCATTTTTTGTTGAAAATTATATTTTTTTTGCAAATTAAACTAGCAGGTTTGAAAATTTATGTATTTTGTCAAAAATTCGTCTTATTGGTAGAAAAGTAATCTTAATAGCGCAAAATTCATTTTTTTGTTAATTCAGCTACTTGATTGAAAGTTGTACTGCTTGTTATAAACTTATTTATTTCAGTTCAAGATTCATTATTTAAGTAGAAAATCCATCTCTGGTTGAAAATTGATCTCTTTCAGTTTAAAATATTTTGTTAAAAAATTCTTCTTTTTATGTGGTTGAAAATTAAACTTTTGGGTTAAAAATGGTGGTATTTAGAAAATTGTTTATAGGGCTAAGCAAAAGTTTGGTTGTACCAACCAAATGTTGATCGAACCAAAAAGTTTATTACGTTCAACAAAATTTCTTCGTGGGCACCATAAAAAGTTTTGTTGTTTAAACAAATAGCATCTGTAGAATTAACCATTTTTTCTGTTATATGAATAAAATTATTTGGTTAAAGTAACGCAATGTTAAAAAAGAGGAAAATTTGTATTTTGTAAACACACAACATAAAATATCTTATTGAATCGAGAAGACGCTAAAGTTAGAAAAATGAATTGATTCAGCGAACGCATTCAATTTGCTGAATTACTCAAAACTCATTTTTATTAGGATAATCCACGATTATAAACGAAATTGTGATTAAATCGATATACTTCTCTTGATATAAAATTCATTCTACTACATCAAAGTCAAATTGAGGACAATCGCTATCACCACTGTCCCTTTCTGTAGGAATCTAATTTTAAATAGCAATGATTCTTAATTTACAAAATTGTTGTAGCATTTACCCAATAAATAGTTGACACTAGTCACATGATAAAACTTTATTTTATTCCAAAATACTTTTAAAAACCTCGTAAATCAAAGTGACAATACGTCACTTTCTCTGGCATATCAGCTAACATCAGCCATATTGAAAACTGGGGCTTTGGGCATCTGTGTATACGCAGTCGTCTCCTCAGTATAAGCAACAAAATTATTTGTTACAAGTAACAAACGGTTAGATGATGTTAGAATTTGTTGGTTTACTAGACCATACAATCATGTCATGCTGGTTCATACAATCCTTTGAAAGAACCCATCTGTGTAGTTAGTTTTGTTTCATTGTTGTATAATTTAGAAGATGTTAGATTTTGTGAGTATACTGGTCCATACAATCGTTTGGAAGGAACCTCCTGTATATTTGATTTGTTTAATTTGTGTATCTCTTCTTCCAACCGTATTTTTTAATTAGCTTATGTTAATTAATCTCGACCAGGTAAGAATTTGATAAGAAGATGTTGATTTTTGCTGGTACAGTGATCCATACAATCCGTTAAATACACCCGTCTGTATAGTTAGGTTTTTTCATTGTTGAATCTTCTTTCAACTGTCTTGTATGCTTAGCTGATGTTAATTGATCTAGATCAGGTTAGAATTTGATTAGAAGATGTTGAATTATGTTAATATACTGGTCTTGATTTTGTCTTGAATGTCTCCAATATGTCTTCAATACCATACTGTCTGTTTCCTTCTCACCAGCTAGACATTGGAGATATGCAGTCTGCTCTTGCATTATGACTGTATAGCTGTGCTAAGGCAAGACCAGGTAAACTTATCTTAAGACAAGAGAATATACCAAAAATAAATATACCGAATTTGTCTTTAAAAAAATTAGATTACCAATTTGTCACTTTTACATTTGCCATGGTCAAAATTACAAATTTTTTCCTTTGTAAATTTTTTTGTCCATTATACTCCGGCCTCTGTAAGCTATGGACCCCACTTATAGGACCTGTCATTTCCTGGAGTCAGGTAGCTAGGCAAGGACGAAAGAGTTGACATCTGCTGAGGATTAAAATTGTACAACCGATAAAATGTGTGATTTGGTAATAGCTAATTTTTAAATTGGAAATTCAGAACTTGTCTGTCTTAGAAACTTCAGGCATATCAAATTTTTCATAAACAGATAAAATCTGTTACTTTCGAGAAGTATCTAGTGAACTGTTGGAAATTGGAAAAAATGGACAACATTTTTAGATTCGTCATCCAAAGAACATAATTATTGCCGAATTTATAAAGTTTCAAGTGGATTAGTGATGGTCCTCAGAGGCGTCTCAAGACATAAAAAATATTCTGGTTCCATCTCACGATGGTAGACATCAGGGTAACTTGAAATTTTCTTGTATTATTCTTTACCCAAGACAAAATCAAGGCCAAATATTTTTACCCAGCTGGTCCATGCAATCCATTGAATGCACCCTTCTGTCTTTTTGGTTTTTTCCATTTTTGTATCTTCTTTCAACTGTCGTGTATGATTAGCTGATGTTCATTGATCTTGATAAGGTAAGAAATTAATTATAAGATGTTGCGTTTGCTGATATACTAGTCCATACCATCCTTTGAAAGAACTTACCTGTATAGTTATTTTGTTCCTTGTTTTATTTTCCTCCAACACTGATGTATGATTAGCTAATGTTAATTAATGTTGATCAGATAAGAATTTAATTAGAAGATGCTGAATTTTTTGAAACAGTATACCCACAAAATCAAACATCTTCTAATTAAATTTTTACTTGTTCAACATCAACCACTTCTTTAGTAATCACAACAAAAATTTTGATAATTACAACAAAATTTAGGTAATTAATATCTGTTATGACATCTATTTATCAGTCAACTCGTGAAAGCCAGAAATCAGAACTCGATTAGATAATCGTTTGAAAGCGTATGCAATATTAGGTGAAGCTGGTTGGAAAAAAAGTAAATTCACGAGCACGACTGTATGATCATGTTTCTATATGGTATACACACAGTTTAAGCATTCACGCGCACGAACACACTACCTAACTCATACCAATTGAAGCAACATGCCACATCATTACGCTCCGCTAATTAATTGTGATTTATCGGCTCCAAAATGTTCGATGTACCGATCGGATGTTGCACGAGGAAATAACGTCGACTCGCTGGGCGAGATTCAAGGAGGCATTCTAGACAAGGCTCGTTAGCATCGACTAAAGCTTATTCTTTCATTTTTTTTCACTTCAAAGGGTAGTTATGAAAAAGTACTTCGTTAACCAAGCATGTGTTACTTACTCCTGATTGTACTTGGTAAATTCAACTTTAGAGTACAATAAAAATCGCACCAGCAAATTCTGACGAAAATTGAGATTACAACGTCACTTCCGACGGGGTTTACTATGGGCCCTAACTTATTTAACCATTTTTCGTAAATAGTTTATTTACTATGGAAATAAAAGTCCTCAAATTTTAGAAATAATGTTCTTTAACCTCCTATGTTGGAAGCTTTTCTTGTAGTCCGATTTGGTTCAGGAATGGCTCAAAATGAAGCTCCTGACATGTGGAATTTAGGTTATACAATCAATTTGGCTGCATTTCATTGTTTTATATTAGTAGTTTAATTTTTTTAAATTTAAAAATTGGCTGTCTAGACCACTGTTCTGGAAGCTTTTCTTTTAGACTACTTTTCTTCATAAGTGGCTCAAATTTAAGCAGTCGTTATGTAGTATTAAGATAAAATGTAAAATTCGCTATGTTACTGCTGCCTCTTTTTTTATATTATCGATAAAAAAAATATAAAAAATGAGGAAAATTTAGTTTCATAGACCCCTATGGCCTATGATGGAAGCTTTTCTTTTAGTCTGATTTTCTTCGGAGATAGCTCAAAATGATCAGTGGTTTCATAACAAGAAATTTAAGATAAATACTGAAAATTAGATTTTTATACCCCTGTGAAAGCTTTTCTTTTAGTCCGATTTTCTTCAAAAATTGATCAAATTGAAGCTCCTGACGTATAAGATTGAGATAAGCAGTAAAATTTGCTCTTTTATAATTTTTTGTTTCTTTATATAACTGGTGAAAAAATAATAAAAAACGGAAAACTTTGCTTTTACAGACTCTTATGCTAGAAGCTTTTTTGTTAATCGAATTTTCTTCGAGAATAGTTGGAAATGAAGCTCCTAGAATATAGAATTGAGACGATGAAATAAAATTGACTGTGCTTCACTTTTCTCTTTTGATATTTATTGTTTAATAATAAGAAAATAAGGAAAATTGGCTTCTTAGACCTCACTTCTGGAAGCTTTTCTTATAGTCAAAGTTTCTTCGGGAATGGCTCAATTCGAAGCTTTTGGCATCTAGAATTAAGGTATAAAACAACATTTGTTTTTTTCTAGTTTTTTATAACAATGGTTAAAAAATATGAAAAATTGGGAAAATTGGGTGCCTTAGTTCCCTATGCTGGAAGCTTTTCTTTTTATTCGATTTTCTTCGGGGATTGCTGAAAAAGAAGCTTCTGGCATGTTGAATCGAGATAAAACAAAATCAGAGTTGCTTTTTTTAATTTTAATTTTTTTTTGTATTAGTGGTTTGATAGTGAGTAAAATGAGGAAAACGTTCCTTTTAGACCCCTATTCTAAAAGCTTTTTTTTGTCCAATTTTCTTCGGGGATAGCTTAAATTGAGGCCCTTCGCATAATTCGCTTTTATACCCCTATACTGGAAGCTTTTCTATTAGACTGCTTTTCTTCGAGAATTGCTTAAATTCAAGATCTTAGCATATAGAATAGAGATAAAACTACAAATTTTCTATCTTTTATTTGTATATTTTTATATTAGTGGTTCAATAATAAGAAAACTGAGGGAAATTGAGTTTTTTACACCGCTAGGTAAGCTTTTTTTAGTCCCAGTTTCTTCCGGGATGGCTTAAATTAAAGCTCTCGATATAATTGAGGTAAAACATCAAAGCCCTGTTTTCTTTTGCTTTCTTCATTGTAAGTGGCTTAAAAATAAGAAATATTATATTTTCTATTACTTCATTTCATTTACTGTGATCTCTTCAAATACTAATTTTTATTTTTCAAAAGTCTCATTTTTTTAAATTACTTATAGTCATTTTTAATTAGTTGAAATCTTATCAGGGTGAGGCCAGATTGCTAAAATGATGAATCCATAAATATTTATTTTTCTAGTGCTAGTTTCTTATTTTGAATTTGCAACCTTGCTGATAAATTCTTAGAAATTATGTTACGGAAGCTAATGCTGGCTTGCAGATTAGATAGTCTAGATTCTAGAAGCATCCATCTAGAAGCATCGATCTAGAAGTTCACTTGCCGACCTCTTTACGGGCTATATTTTTTATTTCTCTAAAAGTCTCATTCTTTTAGTATTTATAGACATGTTCAAGTCGTTTAAAGCTTATCAAGGTCAGACCAGATTGCTAAAATGATGAATCGATAAATATTTATTTTTCTAGTGCTAATTTCTTATTGTAAAATTGTAACCTTGCTAATGCGGACGTGCAGATTAGATATAGTCGAAAAGCATCGATCTAGAAGCACTGATCTAGAAGCATGGATCTAGAAGCACCGATCTAGAAGCATAGATCTAGAAGTTCACTTGCCGACCTCTTCACGGGCTATAATTTTTATTTTTCTAAAATTCTCATTCTTTTAGTATTTATAGACATTTTCAAGCCGTTTAAAGCTTATCAAGGTCAGATCAGATTGCTAAAATGATGAATCGATAAATATTTATTTTTCTTGTGCTAATTTCTTATTCTACAATTGCAACCTTGCTAATGCGGAGGTGCAGATTAGATATAGTCGAAAAGAATTGATCTAGAAGCACTGATATAGAAGCATCGATCTAGAAGCATAGATCTAGAAGCATCTAGTCTAAAACTAAACAGCATAATTTGATTATCCACCTTGGTGCAAAATTCCCCTCTTATTTGAAATGGGTAATTTAAAGACTACTTATAATGAAGTCAGCATTTACTCTTTACTGGAAAGAGTTGCAAATCACAGTGGAGCAAAAAGGCATTAATCCACATGACTTTAAGCGCGTGCAGAAACGACATACTTATAAGTATCGTGCAAGATTCCCTAAACGGCACTCGTCTTCTGAAAAATCATCGCAAATACTAAACCACGCGCAGAAACGTTCAATGGAGAGGCCGCATGCATTTCGCATAAGCGCCGCCGACTTTTTGTGCAGCCTCACCTTGTTGATCGGCATAAACATTACAGCGGCCCCCAACTCACCGCGCGGTAGTGCGGAAAGGGAAGACTTTACTCCCGGCTTTACGGGGCGAGAACGTGGTGCGACGCGATCTGCGAGGCAAGTGGCACGTACGAAAAACGCTGTCCTCTCGTTTCTACGCTTTTTCTGTCAGAATCAACCTCTTCCATTTGCGTACGCGAGATGCGACGTTTCAAGATAAAAAAAGTTTGCCAACTCGCATTACCAATTCGAAGGACTCATGTGACAATGACTCTAGTCAATGTCATCTCCTTTCAGCGCCTATTCATTTCAAACCAGGAAAAAAAACACGCTTCATTCTGAAAAACAAAACTGAATCAACATAATTGTGTTAATTCAATTCATTTTAGATTTTTACTGGGCTGAACTAAATCAGCATGATCATGCTGATCCAGTTTATTTTTAGTAACGCCACATTTCTTTTCTTCGATTTCCTCAAATAGCATGGGTTTCACATTGAATTTGGAACCTATGAATTTCATCCGATTGATATAAAAATTGACTACATTTTTTATTGATTTAATAAGGTAGCTCAGCTTTCAATAACATAGTTGAATCTACAATCAAAGAAGAGTCCTTTTAACCAAACAATTGCATTTTTAACCAAAACGGATGCCGTTTCTAGCAAACTGACGAATTCTCAATAACGTTTATTAATTTTGAACAAAATAGTGGAATTGTCAACCAAAAATATTGATTTTCTACCAATACAGATGAATTTTCAAGATAATTAACAAATTTGTAACCAAGAAGATTAAGTTTCTATTGAAAAAGACGAATTTTTAATAACTTACAGTATTTTTCAACCAAAAAGGTTGATCTTCTACCAAAAAGGATGAATTTTCAACAAAATTGATAAATTTGTGAAATATAAGAATAAATTTCTATTCAAAAGTTGAATTTTTAATAAATTTCAACTAAAAATATTTGTTTTCCACCAAAACGATGAATTTTTAACAAAATTAATAAATTTGGGAAATATGAGATTAATTTTCTATTTAAAAAAGGCGATTTTTATTAAATTTCAACCAAAAAGATTTGTTTTTCGCTAAAGACAATGAATTTTCAACATTTTATCATTTTGATAATAAAGGTATTAAAATTCAGTTGAACATTCTCCTTTTTTGGTAAAAAATTCTTGATTTGAAATTTCATTTTTGTTGGGTGATAATACGTCAATTTCAACAATTTAGATAAATTTTAGTTTTTCTTGACTGAAAAAGCTTTATTTGTTAAAAATTCGTCTTTCTTATTGAAATGTATACAATTACACTTTTTTGTTTGGAATATATCTTCTAAGGTTGAAAATGAAACTATTATCATGAAAGGTATTTAAATGAAGTTAAAATCCAATCCAAAATCTTATTTCACGTATTTTTTCAAATATTATTAATTGTTGATGAAAAAAGAATATGTAAAAAAATTAATCACATAATAATGTAAGTGATAAAGAAACTAATTAAATATTTTACTAATTAATTAACTGATAAAATACACTCTACCTCCGGGGTGGTATAGAGAGAGTTCATCTTACAACACAATTTGCAAGTTTCTTCATCACTTAAATTATTATGTAATTAATTTTTGTACATATATTCTTTTATTATCAACAATTAACGATAATTGTTTCCTCTGCGCTGATTTATTTTATTAATTTTTGGCACTCTTAACATAAAATAATAAAACGCTATAAAACTAATCCCTTTAATAAAATTATTTATAAGTAATAAATAAAAATGTCAAACCAGTGAATTTGTATCTTTTTTTTAATTCAGTTTCGACAAGAGATATTCTAGAAGTGATTTTCACAAAGTAAATACGTTAACTATTCACACAATTCATAGAGTGAAGCGTAATATTTAAACAATTGATTGTTTTTTAACAAAAAAGGAGTGATTCGATGATTTACCGCAAATTACTTGAATTCCAAAAATTCGGCGAATTTCTTGAATTCCGTGAATTCTGCAAATTCCGTGAATTCCTTCGAGTTCATGAATTTCTTCAATTCTATAAATTACTTGAATTTCGTAAATTCCATGAATTTCTTCAATTCTGTAAATTACTTGAATTCCGTAAATTCCATGAATTCCCTGAATCCTGCTAATTCCATGAATTCCGAAAATTCCTTGAATTTCGTGAATTCCTTTCATTTTCATGAATTTTGCGAATTCCTTTAATTCCATGAATATTGCAAATTCCGCGAAATGCATGAATCCCCTAAGTGTTTGCGAATTCCAGAAATATCGTGAATTTTGCGAATTCCCTAAATTCGATAAATTCCTTTAATTCAGAAAATCCAGTGAATTCCGTTATTTCAGTGAATTCCTTGAATTCCGTGATTTCAGTAAATTCCACAAATTCCGTGAATTCCATAAATTCCGTAAATTTCGTAAATTCCGTAAATTCCCTGAATTCTTTCGAGTCCATGAATCCCGCGTATTCTGCGAATTTCATGAGTTCCACGAATTCCGTAAATTCTGTAAATTCATTGAATTCCGTAAATTCCATGAATTACTTGAATGCCATGAATTTCGCGAATTCAATCAATTCGATGAATTCCTGCAATTCCATGAATTCCTTGAATTCTCTAAATTCTGCTAATTCCTTGAATTCCATGAATTCCGAAAATTCCCTGAATTTCTATCATTTTCATGAATTTTGCGAATTGCTTTAATTCCATGAATTCCGCGAATAGCATGAATTCCTTAAGTTTTCGCGATTTCTATGAATATCGTGAATTTTGCGAATTTTATGAATTTGATGAATTCCATGAATTCAGCAAATTCAGCGAAATCCGTTATATCAGTGACTTCCTTGAATTCTATGATTTCAGTAAATCCCAAAAATTCCATGAATTCCATAAAGTCCGTAAAATTCCATAAATTCCGCGAATTCCTTTAACTGCATGAATTCCACAAATTCCGCGAATAGCATAAATTCCTTAAGTTTTCGCGATTTCTATGAATATCGTGAATTTTGCGAATTTTATAAATTTGATGAATTCCGTGAATTCAGCAAATTCAGTGAATTCCGTTATATCAGTGAATTCCTTGAATTCCGTCAGTTCAGTAAATCCCACAAATTCCATGAATTCCATAAAGTCCGTAAATTCCTTAAATTCCGTGAATTCCTTCAACTACATGAATTCCGCGAATTCCTTGAATTCTTTAAATTCCTTGAATTCCACTAATTCCATGAATTTCGTGAATGCCATAAATTTTACAAATTCCTTTAATTCCATGAATTTCGAAAATTCCGTGATTTTCATAAATTTCTTTATGTCCTTAATTTCCGTGAATTACTTCAACTACATGGATTTCACAAGTTTCGGGAATTCCTCGAATTCCCCGAATTCTATATGTTCCTTGAATTCCAGTAATTCCATGAATTTCGTGAATGTCATAAATTTTACAAATTCCTTTAATTCCATGAAGTTCGAAAATTCCGTGATTTTCATGAATTTCTTTATGTCCTTAAATTCCATGAATTCCGTGAATTCCTAAATTTTGTGAGTTGCTTGAATTTGATGACTACTGTGAATTTGATGAATTTTGCGAATTCCATAGATTACGTGAAATCCTTCATTTGCCGGAAATGCGTGAATTCCGTGAATTTCATTAATTTCGCGAATTCCTTGAATTCCATTAATTTCGTTATTCCCTTGTGCCAAATTTTCGTTTTAGAAACACATATCTATTGGAATGCAGGACGGGACTTAAGGACATGTTTGAAATTTTACCTTACGCTTGTATTGTAGCAGTCTTGTGGAACTGTTTTGAAATTCCAAACATTTTAAAAAATTTTTTCATAAATCTCTTAAAATCTTTGAAAAAACCCCCTGAAATCATTTGAACCTTTGAACTCTTTTAAGCTGACCTCGAAGAAAGCAGAAAATGTCCGGATATTAAAATCATCAATCAGACAATAAGACACCCTGTAGTGACATCAGATATTCTCTAGTCTGATGACGTTTACCGGATTTAACTGATAAAGCACTGCTTAGCACACAAGATGTCCTAAAAACATTGTAAAACTGCAAACAATAATAAATTCGTATATAACGAGGCGTTATGTACCCGGCAGATGTAGAAACAGAGAAAACAAGTTTCTTTCGACACATTGCAAATATTATGGCATGCATCGAACAAAACGCACCAGACCCTATAACCATCTCCACTAACAAATTCGAGAGTAATTTTGCAATATTCTGTTTACTATAGTATGGAAATCCCGATGCTTATTTTACTGCATGTTGTAGATGTAGAATGTTGGGAGTATCTTCCGGGCATGCGGTTTAGCAGCGTCGTTTGTCTGTTTGAACAACCAGCCGTCGATCAATCTGTGGCCTCGTGAATCATTTTCAGATTATTATGGCCACTGAATGTGGTCGATAAATCAGATCTCTAAACCTCAACATTATTAACACGATCTTCGGAAATAAAACCCTTTTTTAGAATTGATTATTTACCAAATAAATTAATGCCCTTTGGGCACGTCCATTAATTCATTACAGTCAACATGATACAACGTAAGTCAATCTAATTAGTCAACCTAATTTTAGAGGACAAGCAAAAGACCTTTCTAGAGAAACAATTTACAAACTGATTTAAAAAAAAATTGTTTGCAGCTGGATGGATCAGTTTAATAACCATTGTGTGAATAACTAGATGGTGTTAAATGTGCTTGTAATAATCTATTGTAAATGTTGATGGTTAACAAATGACAGAATCAATTGTAGTATTAGGAAAAAAAAAATTATTTTGATAATAAAATCATCAAATGTTAACATTCGAACGACACACTGGTGCGAATTCGCACCGAATTAATTTTCAGTTTGTTAAGACACTATATTAAGTATATTTAATATTTAATATCAACATTGCAAAAAAACAATTCGCACAAGTGTACCCTCTACGTATGCTGTATTACAGTGTGCCGTTTGAGGGTTAAATACTTGTCAAAATGCTATAATGATCAGCGAATTATTGACAAATTGAATTTTTAGTATAATTCATTCTTTAGTGCACCTTTTATAGAAATTTTTTAAATCCCTTAAAATGTTTGTAAATATGCGAAAAATCTTTGAAATTCTTTGAATTCAATGAATACCTTGAAACTGCTTTAAATCAATTGAGGTCCATGGAAATCCTATAGAACCCTTGGAAAACTGCGACAATCGTTAAAATCGCTTGAAATATTTACAATCGCTTCTAATCCTTTAAAATATATAGAAAGCCCTTGAAGTATCTATAAAACTTTTAAAATTCTTTAAAATTACGTCAAATCTTTTTGTATACTTAAAATTCGTCAACATTCATATCGATATAGTTTGGAATCTTTTGAAATCTCTTAAAATCTTTAGAAATTCCAAGTAATCCTTAAGACCTCTTTATGTCACTTAAAATCCGTTAAAAGCCTGTAAAATCTTTTGAAATGCCCTGAAATCTTTTGAAGGCCTTACAATCCTTAGAAATTCCGAGTAATTATTAAAAACGCTTTATATCTCTTAAGATCCGGTTAAAGCCTTCAACAATTTTTGAAATCTTTGCAAATCATTTGAAATTTCCTTAAATCTTTTAAGGGCTCCTAAAATCCTTAGAAATTCCGACTTGTCAATTAAAATTCTTTATATCTCTTAAAATCCCTTAAAGAGTATTTATAAAATCTTTTTAAATCTTTGCAAATCTGTTGAAATCCCCTGGAATCTTTTAAAATCTCTTAAAATCCTTTTAAATTCCGAGTAATTATTTAAATCCCTTTATATATCTTAAAATCCGTTAAAGACTTTTAAAATCTTTTGAAATCTTTGTTAAATTTTTTAACTCTCTTAAAATCTATTAAAAGACTTCAAACTATTTTGAAATCCCTTGAAATCTTTTGAAATATCTTAAAATGCTGAGGAAATCCGAGTATTCAATTATAACCCTTTATATCCCTTAAAATCCTTTATGTCTCTTAAAATTCGTTAAAAGCCTTCAAACTCTTTTTAAATCTCTTAAAATGCTTAGAAAATACGAGTACTCAATTAAAACCCTGTATATCCCTTACAATTCTGTATATCTCTTAAAAATCCATAAAAGCTTTTAAAATCTTTTGAAATCTCTTAAAATCCTTTGAAGTCTAGTAAAGTCTTGTGAAATCTATTAAAATCTTTAGAAATTCCGAATAATCAATTACAACCCATTATGTCCCTTAAAATACGTTTGAAGCCATTAAAATCCTTTGCAATCCCCTAAAATCTTTTAAATCTCTTAAAAACCTTTTAAATTCTGAATAATCATTTAAAACCCTTGATATCTCTCTTAAAATCCGTTCAAAGCCTTTAAATTTTTTTAAAATTTTTTTAAATCTTTTGAAATCTTTTAAAATACTTAGAAAATACGAGTAATAAATTAAAACCCTTTATACCCCTTAAAATAATTTATATCTCTGAAAATTTCGTTAAAGCCTAAAAATATTTTGAAACCTCTTAAAATCCTTGAAAATCTGTTAAAATTCAGAATAATCAATTCAAACCCATTATGTCCTTAAAATCCTTTTGAAGTCATTAAAATCCTTTGAAATCCTTACAAATCTTTTGAAATCCCCTGAAATCTTAAAAATCTCTTAAAGTCCTTTGAAATTCTGAATAATCAATTAAAATCCTTGATATCTCTTAAAATCTATTAACAGCCTTCAAATGTTTTGAAATCTTTGCCAATTTTTTTTAAATCTCTTAAATCTTTAGAAATTCCAAATTATCAATTAAAATTCTTTCTATCTCTTAAAATCTATTAGAATCCTTTGAAAATTTTGTAAATCGTTTGAAATCCACTGAAATCTTTTTAAATATCTTAAAATCCTTAAAATTTTCGAGTTATGAATTAAAATCCTTTATATCTCTTAAAATCCGGCAAAAGCCTTTATAACTTTTTGAAATCTTTGCAGATTTTTTGAAATCTCTTAAAATCCTTAAAATTCAGAGTTATATATTAAAATCCGTTCGGAGTCTTAAAATGCATTAAAACCCTTTAAAATATTTAAAAATCCCCCGAAATCTTTTGAAAACTCTTAAAATCCGTTGAAATTCCGAGTTATCAATTAAAATTTTTTATATCTCTTCAAATCTATTAAAAACTTTTAAAATCTTTTGAAATCCCTTAAGATCCGATGAAATTCCGAGTAATCAATTAAACCCCTTTGTATCCCTTAAATTCCGTTTAACCCTGACTTGACACACTTCGGCTGTGTGACATACTTGACACATTGGGGTGCTTTGTACCCCAGCGACAAAAATTGTTATAAA
>JAWWLR010000166.1:36465274-36475342 GCA_035041075.1 Acraspis erinacei | reverse complement strand
TGTAATTCAATTACAAACATTTTGAGCCTAATTTTGTTTGATTTGGTTCAGATTTGCGACCTGTAGGTGGTTTTGAAGGAAATTATTGCTATATCCCCAATGTGCGGCGTCAGGAAATTATAGTCACATAGAGAGCTATGACTAATTGAATTGACCAATTGTATACGCTAATTGTATTACCTAATGTAAACGAAAAAAGTGAAGGTAAGTCATAAAATCTGGGGGGGGGGGGCGAAGATTGCTGATTTTTCCATAAATTAACACAGTCCAATACATTTTCATAAATTTCGTACCTTTTTATAATTCTTTACCTTTGAGCAAATTTCGTCTTAAAGTAAAAACGGGGGTTTCAAGTTTAATTCAGAAAACAGAAAAGCTACCACATTTTTGTGCAGAGAAAGAATGTGAAATTGAATTACCAATAAGAGTAGGTACTTTTTAAATTAAAATTCAAAAATTGTTTGAAAACTCTCAATGGTCAACGCCGTTCAGCCTGAAAATTTCTTTGTTACTATGAAATCAAATTTTTTTTCTTCTAAATCACAACGAAATTTTCTAGTTTGAGAAATTAATAAATACTTACCTCGATGAATATCATGTTGACCATTCCTCTGGAATATTTCTTCTCTACCTATTCCGCTCACTCCTGGATTTGAATGTGAACGATGCGTATCAGGTACTGGTATATATAATCCATCTATAAAATATAGTAAAGGAATTTTTATTAAGGAATTCGTTTAACGAGCACTGCTCACAGCTCCAGTTGGATGTTCTGGCACCATGATAGATGCAATCTTATTTTTTAAGATGGCAAATAAATTTTTTTGTAAAATGCCAACCCTTCAATGAACTCAGGAGGAAGCTTGGCGTTGGAAGAATACATACACATAGAGAGCTATGGCTAATTAAATTGACCAATTATATAAGCTGCATTAACTGGATTTGTTGAAAAATAAATTTCATTATGGAATTGCATATTTAAACAATTTTTCTCCATTTCCTAATGAAAACAAAAAAAAGGTAAGGATATTTCCGTCTTGCCGTAAATGTTTTTTTGTCTTTGGCAAATGTAGAAATATATTAAAAATATGCAAATTTATAAGGAAATGTATTTTTTATCAATTCCAATTATTTCAATAAATTTCGTAAATTTTTATAATTTTCTAAAATTTATGGAATTTTGTTTTACAATAAAAAAAGAATATTCTGGTTTAATTTAAAAACAGAAAAGCTTTAACATTTTTTCCGGAGAAAAAAATGCGAAATTAAATTTCCTGTAAGAATATAAACTTTTTAAGTGAAAATTAAAAACTTGTTTGAAATGTCTCCAGGGTCCAATGCCGTTCAACAAGAACAATTTACTGGCGGCTATAAAATAGAATATTCTATTTTTTTCCAAATTAGAACAATTTTTTCTCAGTCTGAAAAATTAATAAATACTAACTTCGATTAATATAATTATGGCCAGACCGTTGGAATAGTTCTTCTCTATTCATTCCGCCCCCTCCCGGATTTAGACTTAAAGGATGCGTATCAGGTAACTGAGTATATTCTCCATCTGCAAAATATAATAAAGGGACTTTTATTATTTAATTCTTTTAACGAACCCAAAAAGTTTACTATTGGTCCAAAATAGAGACAGTCTAAATGTAATCATAATGTAAAGCAGACAGAAGATTTTTGGTGATTTTGACCATTTTAGATTTTAATTGAAAGAAAGTACTTGCATATTTCGCGTGTATAGGTAGCGAGCGTAAAGTTTTATATAGCAGGCATAAAGCTTCATAAAGTTGGGCGTTTTGGCTTTAAAGATACACCACGATAAATGCAATATTCTTTTAAAGATGAGATATACAATCAAGTTTAAAACGTACTGCATTATTTACAACAAACGTGCTTAAGGTCAACAACAATTGTTACCATTTAGGGGGAGACCTTTGTGCACATTTTTATTAATTTTTCTCCATTTTCCAGTGAAAAAGAAAAAAGTGAAGGTATATTGAAAATCCTGGTAGAAGCGATTGCTACAACATTGTTGTACACAGAAAAAATGCGAAAGTGAATTTCCTATAAGAATATGTCTTTCTTGAAGTTGAAATTCAAAAATTGTTCAAAATGTCTCTAGAAGCCAAGGCCGTTCAGCAAGGCAAATTTATTGGCGGTTATAGAATCAAATATTAATTTTTTTTCTAAACCACAAAAATTTTTGGTTAGTTTGAAAAATTAAGATATACTAACATCGATAAATATAAGTTTGGCCGTTCTGCACGTAGAATCGTTCTTCTCTATTTCTTTCTCTCACTCCTGGATTATGATGTGAAGGCTGCTGTTGTGCTCCCTCTGTAAAATATAATAAAGGGATTTTTATTAAAGAATTATTTTAACGAACCTAAAAATGTACCCATTGGCCCGAAGTAAAAACAGCCCAAATGTAACTACAAATTCAGTTTATATTAACACCACGACAGATGCAATATTTTTTTAAAGATAACGAGTACGAAAAATTGTAAAAACCTGTTACAACTCTACTTTTTCCAATTTCGAAAGTAACTTTCTCTTTGGCTGAAATCGTTAAAAAAATATTTTAAAAACTGGAAACAGAGTTGCAGGTAGAAAGCATGTGTTTCCCAAAAAAGGAAGTCATGTTTTACTGAAAATAAACTATTTTTAAAAAGTTGGTAAGAAGCGACCGTAAGAAAAAATCCAATTTACGAAAGATATCGTTAAAATTACTGTTTTTGGAATTATTACATTCTTAAATTCAAAAATATGTTTCCTCTTTCATAATACATGACTGATGATTTGATTTCAATTATTCAAATCATAGACAGTTTTTTCCAGATACCTAATTTTTAGAATGACAACAAACTAAAGAAAAAATGTTTAATATCAGTTATGTTTCTGAATCAATTTTCGGATCAAATCTTAAACTTGTTGATAGTTTCAAATCCGGTTAATATTTTGTAATTCCTTTTAATTCCTTTAATCTTATGTAATCTTATGTAATCTCTTGTGATCCTGCGATCTTGTAATCTAGCGTACACTCAAAATCGAAGTGTTAAGCCCAACGTTTACTTATCTTTATTTTTAAAATTGAAGAATTTTTAATCCTAATAATTTGTGTACATAGAAAAAAGATGCGCCCTTAAACTGCCTATAAAAACATTTACTTTTTAAGTTGAAATTCTAAACTTGTTTTACAAATCTCCAGGGGCCAACGCCGTTCAGAAAGAATGATTTATTAGCGGTTAAGAAATAAAATTTGCATTTTTCTAATTCCAAAATTTCTGGTTAATTCAAAAGAATTACAATTGTATACTAACGTTGATGGCTGGAACTTGGAGCTTGACTGCGTCTGCTCATTCCAAAAGGATCAAATGTATTAGCCGGTGAATTATTATCGTGTTCTGTACGCTGTTGCTCGATTGATGTTCGACGTATACGTTGCCGCTCATCACTTCCATCTTTAAGATATAATAAGGGGACTTTTATTAAAGAATATCTTCAATCAACCCCAAAAATGTTCTATTTTCTCAAAATAAAAATAGCCTAAATGTAATCCGAAAGTCAGTTAATATTTTAAAATACCAGGGTTGAAATTTCAACGAAGTGAACATATTTTAAGAATCTAGAAACCCTGGATTACTTATTTTTAGAAAATCATATTATTTTTACTTCCTATTGTCTGTTGCCAAAAGTGTAAACATCATACAACAATTATTAAAGAATTATTTTTAAAAATAATTAGTAATTATCTTTTGTTCACGTATAATTTATGAATACAAATTTTTCATTCCCCGGAATTGCTCTTAATATTGAAAAAGCAAGGCAAAGTTTTGCCCCTTAGGATATGTAGTTCAATAAGAATTTTCACCATTCTGCGTTTTTTTATGTACTAACGCGTCCTATCAAAAATTGATTCCAAAAAATTGTAGATCCTTTTTGGCGCTTGAAAATTTACCCCTTTTATCATTTTCACCAAAAACTACCCTACCACGTAAATATATGTAGCGGAACTTACGTGTATAAAAATAATCTAGAACTTGAAAATAAGTAGCAAAAGAGACGGGGAGGTATTTTTTGGGTAGAAAAATAATCTACAGCTTTAAATTTGAATAGCAAAAAGTCCAGTACTTTCATTTCAAGGAGAAAAAAAATCGTGAATCTATTATGGAATAAAACAAGTAATCTAGAACTCGCAATGCGACTTGCAAAAAACTCTAATACTTTATTTTAGAGGAGAACAAAAATCGGGAGTGTATTTTTCGAGTATCAGAATAATCTATAACTTCGAATTCAAGTAACAAAAAAGTCCATTTCTTTGGTTTCGGCGAGCAAAAAAATCTCTAATTTGCGAAGCAGAATAATCTATAACTTCAAATTAGAGTAGCAAATAGTTCAATACTATAATTTCAAGATAAAAAAAATCGGCAATCTATAATTCGAGTAGCAGAATAATCTAGAACTTCAAATTAAATTACCAAAAAATCAATTATTTTAATTTGAAGCAGCAAAAAATTGGGAATCTATATATCTATTGGTAGAAAATGCAAGTTTTTAGTTCAAAAATGTCCAGAGCCTTCAATTTTGGTCGGATTTAAAATTTTTTTAAAACTAAAGTTAATTAAATTCTGGAGAGCTTGGCGGTCTGAACTTTTGGGTTTTCTATTTGTTTTTAAATAATTTTTTCATTCAAAGTATAGAAAAACTAAAATTTTGTACATAAACATTTTTTACGCTTGATCAGGTTAATTTTATATTGTCTTAAATGAACGTTTACGGTGTCACATAATAAAAATAATTTGTTTATTATTCCATTTATTTGTTATAAACAAATTTTATAAACAAATTGACAAATAGTCTTATCATCGGTAACATTTTTTTTGCTAAAAGTGCTTCATATTTATTTAGGAATGACATGTGATTACAAAACTAATACAAAAGTTTTTAATAACCATCGTTATAAACAATTCTTGTGGCAAAATATTAAAATTGGAAATTTTTTTAAATTAAAATTTGTTTTAATCGCCAGAACAACTTTAGGTGTTCCTTAAAATAATAAGTATTTAATAATATTTGATAAAATATAACAATTTAAATGTTCATTATCAAACCACTGTTATTAACATTCCTTGTGACAAAATATTTAAAATTCATACCTTATCGAATTTAAACTTCCTTTGATAGCCATAATGGGTACAGATATTTATAGAAATAATATATCTTCGATAATATTTTGGAAAATGTAATAATCTGAATATTTATAAACAAATAAGATAAAAAATCTCAAATTTTAGCAGCTACATGTAGCGTACTTTTCTGGCTAGTAGTCATTCACCCAACAGTTGCAAAAATTTCCAGTGCAAAATAATTTTTTATATGCGAAAGGGCCAAAATTTTGAATTTGTTTATAAAATTTTTAATTCTTATATCTGATCAAATATTAATAAATATTTATTATTGTATGGAATGCCTGCAGTCGTTCTGTCGATTAAAGAAAATTATAATTTGAAAAAATCTCAAATTTTAATATTTTCCCACAAGAATTGTTTATAAAAATGATTATTATAAACTTTTAAATTATTTTGTAATTAAACGTCTTTCCTAATTTATTGTGAAACGCGGTTACCAAACAGAAATTTTTTTTGCTGATAATAAAACTATTAGCTAATTTGTTCATAAAATTTATTTAAAACAATTAAATGGAATAATAAAAAAATTATTTGTATTCTATGAGTCCCTAAAGATTAATTTAAGGCAATATCAAGTTTACCTAATCAGTTATTAAAGCGTAAAAAATGGTTATGTACAAAATTTCAGTTTTTCTATACTTTGAAAGAAAAAAGGTATTATTAAATCATTAGAGAAGAAAATAGTTCGGAGTGTGAAGCACTTCAGAATTTAATGAACTTTAATTTTTTAAATTGAAAATTGGACAAATATTCAAGGATCTGGACAGTTTTGAACGCCACACATGACAAATCAGATATCCAATGAAAGAATTTGATTGTGTAAAATTGTTATCTTTATTCAAACAATAAGAAAACATTTTTATGAAATTTTTATATATGCTGCATTAGTTCGTCCAACATAAGATATTTCATTTTCGAAATTTGGAAATTAAAAAACGCAAAAAATATTTTTTTTGTATTGGGGTGCTTTGTACCCGAGCGACAAAAATTGTTATAAAAAATAAGTTGTTGATTATTTTAAGTTGTCTATTTTTTTATATGTTCTTAAGAGTATGCTTTTTGAAATTATATGGGTTATATGGCCAAAAAGTAAAATTAACTGTAGTAAAAAAAAAACCCGCTTTCTTCAGCTTCAGATACTTAAAATTAAAGAAATGTGGGCCTGGGGTTGTTTGTACCCCAGTGTGTCCAGTAAGGGTTAAAGGCAATAAAACCTTTCCAAATATTTGCAAATCTTTTTTAATCCCCTCAAATCTTTAAAAAATCTCTTAAAATCTGTTGAAATTCCGATGCAATCAATTAAAACCCGTTAAATATCTTAAAATCAGTTAAAAGCCTTTAAACTCCGTTGAAATCTCTTAAAATCCTTTGAAATTCCGAGTAATCAATTCAAACCCATCATTTCCCTTAAAATCCGTTTGAAGCCATTATAATCCTTTGAAATCCTTACAAATATTTTTAAATCCCCTCAAATCTTAAAAATCTCTTAGAATCCTTTAAGATTCTGAATAAGCAATTAAAACCTTTTATATACCTTAAAATCTATTAAAAGCCTTCCAATCTTTTGAAATCTTTGCAAATTTTTTTTAAATCTCTTAAATTTTTAGAAATTCCGAGTTATTAATTAAGATCTGTTCTATCTCTTAAAATCTTTCAAAAGCCTTTAAAATCTGTTGAAATCTCCCAAAATCTTTCGAAATCTCTTAAAATCCGTTAAAATTCTGAGTATTCAATTAAAACCCTTTATATCCCATAAAATTTGTTTAAAGCCATTAAAATCCTTTGAAAACTTTGCAAATCGTTTGGAATCCACTGAAATCTTTTTAAATATCTTAAAATCCTTAAAATTTTCGAGTTATCAATTAAAATCCTTTATATCTCTTAAAATACGTTAAAAGCCTTTATAACTTTTTTAAATCTTTGCAGATTTTTGTAAATCTCTTAAAATCCTTAGAAATGCAGAGTTATTAATTAAAATCCGTTCTGATTCTTAAAATGCATTAAAAGCCTTTAAAATCTTTGCAAATCTTTTTAAATCCCCTCAAATCTTTAAAAAAATCTCTTAAAATCTGTTGAAATTCCGATGTAATCAATTAAAATCCATTAAATATCTTAAAATCAGTTAAAAGCCTTTAAAATCCGTTGAAATCTCTTAAAATCCTTTGAAATTCCGTGTAATCAATTAAAACCCTTTATATCCCTTAAAATCCGTTTGAAGCCATTAAAAACCTTTGAAATATTTACAATTCTTTTGAAATGCCCTCAAATCTTTGACATATCTTTAACATCTCTTAAAATCCTTAGAAATTACGAGTAATAAAAATAAAAACCTTTATATCTCTTAAATTTCGTTAAAAGCCTTTAAAATCGTTTAAAATCTTTGCAAATCTTTTTGAATCCCTTCAAATGTTTAAAATCTCATTAACATCCACTAATATTCTGTAAAATTCGTGAAAAAGCTTCAGTGCAACATGAAATTGTTCAAAATCCATTGAAATCTTACGAATTATTTTGAAAAACCCTTGAACCCTTGAAATTCCCTGAGATCTTTCAATATTCTTGAAAACACTTATCTGTTATCACAACCATGGTGGTTTCGTCCATTTAGGAATTTTAGAAAAAATTTTGTAATTTTCAGATACCGTTTCTGTATATTCATAAAAATTTAGTTAATTTACTATAAACATTACTGAATTTAGTTTTTAGCAAACCAATTTCGTAAATGTTAGTTACTTTAGAATCCTAAATGTTTCAGAACTTTCTAAACATTTCAAATATTTTTTAATATATACAAGATTGTCAAGTAGACTGAATATACAAATATGCATTATTAAACTAAAAAATGTATACTGTATTCATTTTGTTAGCAGACATAATTTCATGGAACAAACTTGTCTACCTGTCTCTTGAATTCCTGATGACCATAAAAACCCTCAGCCAATAGGAAGGGTACCCCTTGAACTCGAATCTTTATCTTTATCGTTATGCATCCTTGTTTCAAGCTCTTTATGCTCGACACGGACTCCCATTAAGGTTTGATTTACAACTTTTTACAAATCTATAAAGGCAACTTCACATACTCCTGTTCCGGCACCGGTTCGGAAAGCTACCAACTTCCACGAAGTCGTATAATAACACCGAAACTACTCACATTTTTTTGATATAAAAAATACCATTAAAATTTTTCAACCAAATTTTTTAGTAGTTTCAGATACGTGAAGGTTGTTTACGGTGTCATTTTGGCCATTAGCCAAAGGTAGTCAAATGCCGAGGGACGCCAAGCCATAGGGGGCCCGAAGTAGGGCGAAATAATAAAACAAGTTTCAAAATAAATTTCGGAAGTCAATTCTTAACGGGTTTTCGAATTTTTCAGTTTGAAGAATACTTCATTCAATTTTAAATAAAATTTCGAATAACCTAAGATTTTTTTTAAATTTGAATAGATTTTTAAATTCTCAGAAAAAAAATTTAATTCATAATTGATATTTCAACCAAGCAGGTTTCAATTTTAAATAAAAAACAGTTAAGTTTATCCAGAACAGACAAATTTGCAACAACAAATTTGAGTCCTCTACCAGAAAAATTAATTTTCTACAAATGAAAAAATACAAAAATAAAAAAACATGAATTTGATACCAGAAGAGACAAGCTTTCTACAAAATATTTTTATTTTTTCAGCCAAAAATATGAATTTTTAACAAAACAGTTCATTATAAACCATATAGTTGAATCTTTAACCAAAAAGGTGAATAATATCTCACGAGCAAGATTAATTTTCTACCAAAAGAAAAGACGAATTTTCAACTAAATAAATTCATTTTTAACAAAATAGTTGAATTTCCAACCAAAAATATTTCAAGTTTAAACCAAAAAAAGTTAAAATCATCCAAAAAATATGCAGTTTTAACAAAATATCTGAATCTTCAGCAAAAACGAAATTTTTATTTAGTTGCATTTTTAAACACAAAAAATTAATTTTTCACCGAAAGAAACAAATATTCTACAAAATACTTTAATTTTTTTAACCAAAAATATGATTTTTCCACAACAAATTTAATTCCAAACCATATTGTTGACTTCTCAATCAAATAGATTAATTTTATACGAAGTATATAAATTTTTAATAAAAATGGTTAGATTCTCAACGAAAAATATAATAGTTGATATTTCAATCAAAAATGATTTTAATTTTGAAACAAAGGCAGTTAAATTTATCCAAGAACGATGTATTTTCGTCGAAATAGATAATTTCTAAAAAAAACTTAAAATTTTATATTTGAATTAAAAGGAATTTAAATTTGAAATAAAAAAGAGAAGAATTTTTTCCAGAATGCGAATTTACAACAAAATTCTTGAATCGTCAATCAAAACAGATCAATTTTCAACAGAAAGTTCCATTATTAACAAAAATGGTTCACTTTTTACCAAAAGAGTCATATTTTCAAACATCTTTTAAACTAACTAAAACTATTTCTAGAATTTTAAAAAATCTTTAAAAATTATAAAAATTGTTTGAATTTTTAGAAATATATTGAAATTTTTGCAAATCTTTAAAAGTGAAAAATTATAAGAAGTTTTTCCATGAATCTTAAGAAATTTTTTTATACATTTGAAAATTCTTAATAAATTCAAAAATGTTTTTTTCAAAATCTTCGAAAATGTAAATTTCCTTTAAAATTTTTTTAATCTTTTCAAAACTTCCAAACCTTCTAAATATCATTAAAAATTATTCGAGCTTTTTCTAAAATTGTTTTGATTACGAAGATGTTGGAAAGCGATGTTATTTGTCTGAGTGTTACAATAATAGATTAAATCAATGAGTGAGATGGTAAAAATTGACATACTTCAGACCAAGGGAATTGCGGTGTTGATATAT
>JAWWLR010000166.1:36436430-36446875 GCA_035041075.1 Acraspis erinacei | reverse complement strand
CAATTGCAATATTTCCCTTCCCCTCGTTTCACCTCATTTCTAAAAATTCCTCTCTCTAAATTTCCCTCATTTTCCCTACTTCCCTTCCACCTATTTCCACTTACTTCCCCTACGTCCCCTCCCCTTACTTTCCCTTATTACCCTCCCCTGATTTCCTCTCATTTTCCGTCACTTCCCCTTCTCTAATTTCCCCTACTTCTATTTTCAAGTAATCCCTCCCCTAATTTTCCCTCATTTCCGGAGATTTTACGTTAAAAGATCAAAATTCTCGATCCTCAATAAAATTCCCAGGTTTATTCCTGGTTGAATAAAATTCCCGAGTTTTCTCGATTTTTCGGTTCGATTAACATCCTGAATTTGTACAGCACAGAATTCATCTTATTGACTGCACATCAGATCTAGAAACACACAAAAATAGGGTACTTAAATCAAGGTTCCAGCGTATTTGTGGAATGTACGTTATTTTGAAACTAAAAAGTCATTTTTTCCGACTGCGTGGCGGCTGTCATCACAAAACTGCGAAGGACATCAAATCTAGAAACACACAAAACAGTGCACTTAAATCGAGGTTACAGTGTTTGTGGGATGTACGTTATTTTGAAACTAAAAAGTCATTTTTTCCCACTGCGCGGCGACTGTTCTCATCACAAAACTGCGAAGGACATCAGATCCCGAAACTCACAAAACAGAGTACTTAAATCGAGGTTCCAGTGTATTATATAAAATGCTGATATCTTGATCTTGGTGGATTTCTGAATATAGTACCAAATTATAATCTACGAACTTGTCTATCGCTGTCGAACTTTCAGGGTTTGAGGAAAAAAGGAGTACGAGCTTGCTCGATAATGATCTTTATGCGGGACGGTCCCAGCTGAAATATTATACTCGTTAGAATCCAAATTGGGGTCCTCTTAAAGGGTCTGTGCAAGCCGCACAGGTATTTATAATTTGAAACGCGTTTTTTGATAAAGCCGCTGCATTAACCGGATTTACATATGGAACCGCCTTTGTTTTAGCGATCACCCTTTCAAACATCCAATTTAATTGCCTTCGTAATATAGTGCTATTGTCGAACCAGACATTTTTACGGATTTCGCTTCTACTATCCTCCGACATCAACCGACCAGATTCTAAAATCTTTCAAGCAAAACGTAGGCGTTAATAACGACACGCGAATTGTGCGATCAAGTGTATCCTATAAACGAATTTTCACGCACCAATAAAATTTTTATTTTATGCCATCCACAAAATTATTTCAAATTAAATTTTACGGTGATTGTATCTTAAGGTTTCGAATTCCTTGTTGAGTAAGACATGATTAATAATTTTCGGATTCTACTCTCTAAAGATCCTTTAAAGGGGCATGGAATGACATTTTAGAATTTTGAAAAATCTAAAGTTTAAAATAATAATTTAATTTTTATATAATCTTCAATTGTTTTTTGGAATGATGGTATCTTTAGGATGATGTGAAATAATTAATTGGTATCAAAAATCAACATGTGTAATAAAGTCTCCTAAAGTCTCTTGAAATGTCTGAGATCTCCTGAAATATTTTAACCCACTTAAAGTCACTTCAAGTCACTTGAATTTTTCTACAGTCAGTGAATTCTTTAGAAATTTCTGAATTCACGTGAATTCTCTTCAAATCTCTTGAAGTCAGTGAATTCTTCAAAGATTTCTGAAGCCCCTTTAAGTTAATTTAAGTGACTTGAATGCACTGTACTTTACAAGAATTCGCTTGAATTCACTTGAAGTCACTTGAATGCTCTTTAAAGCTCCTGATATACCTGAAGTAATTTAAATTAATATTAAAGTCACTTGAAGTCATTTCAAGTTACTTGAAGTCACTTGAATGGTCCTTAAGTCAATAAATTCTTTTGAGATTTCTAAAGTCACTTGAAGTCACTTCAATGCTCTTTAAGTGAATTAATTCTCCAGAGATTTATGAAGACCCATGAAGTCAATTAAAGTCAATTGAAGTTCTTTAATTCTCTTAAAATCTCCTGAAACGTCTAAAGTAATTTGAATTTCCATGAAGTCACTTGAATTATCCTGAAGTCACTTAAAGTCACTTATGGCTTCATGAATGCACTTTAAGTTACAAGAATTCTCTTGAACTCATTTGAAGTCATTCGAAATCTCCTGAAATATTTGAAGACATTAGAATGAATGAATAAGTGGACATGAATTCATGAATTCACATAAAGTCACTTGAAGTCACTTGAATTCTCCTGAATTCAATGAATTCTTCAGACATTTGAGAAGTCCCTTGAAGTCACTTAAAATGATTTTAATTCACTTTAATTTACAAGAATTCTCTTAAAGTGACTTGACTTCTACCGAAGTCAATGAATTCTTCAGAGATTTATGAAGTCCCTTAAAGTCACTTAAATCTATTTGAATTCACTTTTTTTAGAATAATTCTCTAGAAGTCACTCGAAGTCACTTGGAATCTCTTGAAATCTTCTATTACATTTGAAGTTAGTCAAATCCACATGAAGTCACTTGTTGTTTAAAAAAATTTTAAGTTTGCCTCAATACTTGATTTTTCAACAATTTACAAAAAAACACTTGATTTTGAAGGTCTTAAATCCAGTTCCCCCTTAAATCATTGAAATATCCTAAAATATATTAAAATTAGAAGTAGGTCTCGTCGACCCTAATTTTTGTATGCAAAATACAATCTGTTTGAGGTTATCTCTAAGTGCAATTTTTTCTCGGCTTAATCAAAGCCACAATAAGAAATTATTCTGTAGGAAGTAAATGAATTGGGGGAATGTCACATGAACTCGCATGAAGTCACATAAAGTTACCTGCATCCACTGCAATTCTTTTTAAATCTCCAGATGACAGTAAAATATTCTACAAAGGGAACCTGATTTAGAACGCTCTAAATCAGATATTTTTTTATACATTTTTGAGAAATAAAGTATTAATACAACCTTTTTAAACCCCTTAGGATATGTGTGTACAAGTCTTTTAAACAAAACATTTAGAATTAAAATGATTGATTCATGAAGGACCTTATGAACATCTATTGAACGTCAGCCTGTCTTTTTAATTTTTTTTTTAAGTTTGCCTCAATACTTTATTTTCAACAATTTAGAAAAAACGCCTGATTTTGAAGGT
This sequence comes from Acraspis erinacei, assembly GCA_035041075.1. Lineage (NCBI taxonomy): Eukaryota > Metazoa > Arthropoda > Insecta > Hymenoptera > Cynipidae > Acraspis > Acraspis erinacei. Next base: position 36,443,743 of record JAWWLR010000166.1, on the reverse strand, counting down.
CCTAATTCCAGTTGTCCCTTTTAAACCATTGAAATATCCTGAAATATCTGAAAGTTAGAAGTAGGTCTCGTCGACCCTAATTTTTTCTGCGCTTAATCAAAGACAGAATAAAAAATTGTTCTAAAGGAAGTAAGTGAACTGGGAGAAGGATGAATGTGGGTACTTTTGAATGACAAGTTTTCCATTTCCACCTTCAGGATGAATAGGGACCTCGCATTGCGATGTCTTCGGACAGACTTTGCAGTTGTCGAGGGTATATCCGGTCATTCAATCGACATTGTACCGATCGAGAATTAATTACGAGAAGATACCGATTGGAAACTCAGGCTGGAAGATCCTGTTGCGAGATTCGCAGGATAATCCACCTAAACGTATAGGACCACCGGGATCGAGGGGCGCACACAAGTCAGCTGCATACACTTAAAAGGAACGACATGGAGGTGGTTGTTCTTTTTAATTATGTTTATAATCAACGCGTCGCATGTCTATGGTAATCGTTCCCCTCGGTACCCAATACCCACCTATTCAACCAACTCATCAAGATTTGCAGCACCGTTACTTCTACCACTCACGATGACTCGCAAATTATCAATCATTACAATCCATCCATAATTAAACAAACAAACAAACAATTTACATACTCTGTGATTATTGGCACAATTATTGCAATTTTAGTTATTATCTCAAGAAATCTGCTAATGAGGCCAATTCACTTCACTGATAGGGGACCGTACTTAAATTACGTAACAATTTCCGGGTGGGGGAGGTTCCTTCGAGACCTATTGTTACGATTTTTTACATATTTCATTATATTATTAAAAATAAGTTATTAAAAAATTCATCTTTTCTGGTAAAAAATCTAACTTTTTCCTAGAAGATTAACCTTTGGTTTAAGATTCATATTTTGTTGCTAATGAATCAACTGAAATCTTTTTTGGATCAAATCTTTTCTGAAAATTTGTCGTTTTATTTAAAAGTTTATCCTTTTAGTAGAAATATTGCATCCTTATTGAATAACAATGCAACTGTTTTGTGGAAAATTTAACTATTTCTTAGAAAATTTACTATGTCTTTAGAATTCGTATTTTTATGTTTAAAAGTCAATTGAATTGAACTCTTTTTTTGAAAATTGGTCTTTTTGATTGGAAATGTCATGTGTTTTAGTAGAATTTCCATTTTTCTTGGACAAAAATGCAACTGGTTGGCTGAAAATTTTAGAATCTTGTTAAAACCTCATACTTTTTGATTATAAATTCGGCTATTCAGCAAACAATTAACTTATTGTTTACAATTCTTATTTTGATGTTACATAGAGAATAGGAATCTTCTTTGGATGCAAATTTAACTATTTTTTACGTTGTTTTTTAATATATCTGTTTTAGAAGAAATTTCGTATTTCCTGAATAAAAATCTGTGCAGTTAAAAATTTAACACTTTTTAAAAGTTTATCATTTTGATTTTAAAATTCACCTGCCGTTTTGTTGAAAATTTAACTACTTCATAAAAAATTTTCTTTTTGCTTAAATTAAATATTTTAGGGTTGAAAAGAGAACAGAAAAATGCAACTGTTTGGTTGAAAATTTAACTATTTTGTTGAAAAATTATACTTTCTAGTTGAAAATTCTATTGTTTTGTTGAAAATCGAATTATTTCATAGAAATTTGAGCTTCTGTTTAAAATTGATATTTTTGTTTTGAAAAATTAACTTAAATATTATCTTCATGAAAGTTCAACTTTAAAAAATAGGTCGTTTTTTATTAAAAATTCTTCTGTTGTTGAATTTTTAATAATAAACGACCTATTTTTTTAAAGTTTGGTTAAAAATTCATCTTTTTTAATTGAAAATTCATTTTTTTTTTCATAAAAACTTATTGGCTGGTTTTTTAAATGAATTTGTTCAGAAATATTTTTTTTTCATTTATATTTTTAGTTGAAAATTCATCTTTTTGATTGAAAGCTTAACTATTTTGTTAAGAATTAATCTTTTTTATTATTTTTTTCTTCAGTGAGAAATCTTTATTTCTTGAAAATTCGTCTTTTTGGTCTCAAAATACAAAATAGCCAAATAGATCAATTTTAAATGAAAAAAATCAATTTTCTAGGAAAAGTACAAATTTTTAACAACATAGTTAAATTTTTACCAACGAGAGGAATTTAAAACCCAATATTTTTATTTTCTACCAAACAGTCGAATATTCAACTAAAAAATATCAATTTTCTACTAAAAATATAATTGTTTAATTTTAATTTAAAAACTTAATTTTTACAACAACGAAAAATTAAATTTTTAACAGCCTAGTTAAATTATCAAGCAGAGATGAATTTTCAACTAATATAAATAATTTTCAAACCCAAAAAATTATTTCAGCAAAAATGCTGAATTTTCTACAAATTAGATTAATGTTTTACCAAAACAGATGAATTATCACCAAAAAATGTCAAAGTTTATATTTCGACTCAAATAGATTTCGATTTAAAATCATAAATAGTTGAATTTTCAACCAAAAATAATACTTTCTAATAAAATTGTTTAATTTTGAACGAAGAAGATTAATTTCCAACTAATAAGTTGAATGATCAACTAAAAAGATAAATTTACAATCAAAAATAAAAGTGTTAATATTTAACATAAAAAAGTTAAGTTTAAAAAAAAACGAATTTTTAACATAATATATTCAATTTTCACAACAATAGTCTAATTTTCAACACACACAAAAAAATGAATTTTGAAGCAAGAAGATTAATTTTCTAATAAAATATAACAAAATTTTGACAAAATACATGAATTTTCAACCAAATAGTTAAGTTTTAAAACAAGAATGAAATAGGACTTTTTTTATTTAAAAAATATTAATTTTTAATAATAACAAAAATTCTAATAAAATAGTAGAAAACCATTTGGGCTACCTATATTATAATTAAAAAAAAAAAAAAAAAAAATCTTCTTCGATGGATGAAGGCAAAAAAAATTAAAACAACCTCATTGTTTGGTCATGTGTGATGTGCGACGTTTCGTTGACTATGGTTCGTCAACCTCATCAGGCTAATTTATTAAAATAAAGAAAAACTAGTAGTAAACTAGTAGTAGTAAAAACTAGTAGATTATTTTGATTACTTTAATTACTCGTAATTATAGATTACAAGTGGATTATCAGAGATCTGTACTGATTAAAATTTGATTACTACTGATTAAAATGTATTATAAGTCGAATATTTCACATTGAATGTAGATTTCTCCAAATTACTTGAATCACTTCGGATTACAGATGGATTAACGCGGATTACAATTGTAGAACATAAGACGATTACTTACATTTAATTTGCTTCAGAATTGCATACTGTTTTTTAAAATAAGACCAACAATCACATTGTTAATTGCTTATGCATTTGATAGAGAAAAGAATGCAACGTGAGTGATCGTCTTATGCTTTAGAACTGTGAAATTAATAAAAAAGTAACAATTTCATTCATTGTCTTATGCTTCATAACTGTATAAAATTCATAAATGCATGAGATGTGAGTGATCGTCTTATCTTTCAGAACTTCTCGAATTTCATAAATAAATAACAATATAATTGGAACCATAATGCTTGAGGTCTTTTGAGAAATTCATAAGCAAGTAACGTTGGGATTGATCGTCTTGTGTTTTCGATCCGCATGAAATTCAGAAAAAATAAATTAGGATGCGAATGATCGTCTTATGTTCTAGAACTACATGAATTTCAGAAAAAATGGCACATGTGAGTGGTCGCGTTATGTTATAGAACTGCATGAATTTCAGAATAAATGGCAGATGTGATTGATCACCTTATGTTTTAGAAATGCATGAAATTAAGAAACAAATTACAAATTGTGTGGCCGTCTTATGTCTCACAACTGTATGAAATTCAGAAACAAATTAAATGTGAGTTATTGACTTATATGTTCTATAACTGCATGAATTTCAGAAAAATGGTACATGTGAGTGATTGCCTTATGCTTTAGAACTATATGAAATTCATAAAGAAGTAAAAATGTGGTTGATCGTCTTAAGTCTCACAACCTTATGAAACTCAGAAACGAATAAAATGTGAGTGATCGTATTATATTTTAAATCTGCATGAAATTCCGAAATGAATAAAATGTGAGTAATCGTCCTATGTTTTGGAGCCGCATGAAATTCAGAAACAATAAATGAGGACGCGACTGATCGTCTTATGTCCCACAACTGCATGAAATTCAGAAACAAATGAAATGTGAGTGATTAACTTATATATTCTAGAACTGCATGAATTTCAGAAAAAGTGGCAAATGTGATTGATTGCCTTATGCTTTAGAACTATATGAAATTCATAAACAAGTAACAATGTGGTTGATCGTCTTTTGTCTAACAACCTTATGAAACTCAGAAACGAATGAAATGTGAGTGATCATCTTATATTTTAAATCTGCATCAAATTCAGAAATGAATAAAATATGAGTGATCGTGTTATGTTTTAAAGCCGCATGAAATTCAGAAACAATAAATGAGGATGCGACTGATCTTTTTATGTCCCACAACTGCATGAAATTCAGAAACAAATGAAATATGAGTGATCGCCTTACATTTTAAATCTGCATGAAATTCCGAAATTAATAAAATGTGATTGATTGCCATATGCTTTTGAAGTATATGAAATTAATAAACAAGTCACAATGTGATTGATCGTAGTATGTCTCACAACTGTATGAAACTCAGAAAAAAATGAAATATGAGTGATCCTCTTATGTTTTAAAGCCGCATGAAATTCAGAAACAATAAATGAGGATGCGACTGTTCGTCTTATGTCCTAGAACTGCATGCATTTAAGAAAAAATTGTACATGTGATTGATCGCCTTATATTTTAGAACTCCATGAAATTCAGAAACAAATTACAATGTGAGTGGCCGTCTTATGTCCCACAAGTGCATGAAATTAAGAAACAAATTAAATGTGAGTGATTGAATTATATGTTCTAGAAATGCATGAATTTAAAAAAAATGGAGCATGTGATTGATCGCCTTATGTTTTAGGACTGCATGAAATTCAGAAACAAATTACAATGTGAGTGGCCGTCTTATGTCCCACAACTGCATGAAATTCAGAAACAAATGAAATGTGAGTGATGGAATTATATATTCTAGAACTGCATGAATTTCAGAAAAAATGGTGCATGTGATTAATCGCCTTATGTTTTAGAACTGCATGAAATTCAGAAACAAATTACAATGTGAGTGACCGTCTTATGTCCCACAACCGCATGAAATTCAGAAACAAATGAAATGTGAGTGATTGACTTATATGTTCTAGAACTGCATGAATTTCAGAAAAAATGGCACATTTGATTGATCGCCTTATGTTTTAGAACTGCATGAAATTCAGAAACAAATCACAATGTTTGCGGCCGTATTATGTCCCACAACGGTATGAAATTCAGAAACGAATAGCATAGGTGATTGATTGTCTTGTCTTTTATTATTATACGAAATTCATAAACAAGTAACGATGTGATTGCTCGTCTTATTTCACACAACTGCATGTAATTCAGAAACAAATAAAATGTGAGTAATCGTCCTATATTTCTAATCGGCATGAAATTCACAAGTGAATGAAATGTGAGTGCTTGTATTAAGTTTTAGAGCCGCATGAAATTAAAAACTAATAAATGGCGATGTGAGTGAGCGTCTTATGTTTAAGAACTGCAGTAATTTCAGAAACAAATCGCATATGTGATTGATCATCTTATGTCTCACAAATGTATAATGAAACTCAGAAACGAATGAAATGTATAATTGATCATCTTATGTTTTAGAACTGCATGAAATTCCGACAGAACTGAAAATGTGAGTGATCGCCTTATGTTCCACAATTGAACATCTAATGCCAAGAACAGTTTTAAATACAAGTTTTCAGAAGTTAAAAAGAAAGATTCACATTCTTAAAGATTCCTCAAAAACGGATAATCGACAAAAATTTTTCCGCCCTTCAAAAAAATGGTTAAACAATTTGTTATTTCAAATTTCGATTGCAAATATTTATTAAAATAGACCTGATTGCATCAAAAAGAAGCCAGATTCGCGTTCATCATTAAAAAGAACTTCAGAAATGATATATCCCATTCAGCGAGGACATAGGTCATTTTGGTTGATCAGTGTTAGTCTGTGTGTCTCATTAGGTCGCAAGAATTCCGATTGCATCGTTCGAAAATCTCTATTGAATGCGTTATGTGGAGCGTGGCAGGATTGTCTTAAAATGGAAGTCAGTGGCGTAATTATTGCGCTACAATAGCCAAAGAGCGTAATGTCATTGATCAATAATTGACATGAACGCGGTCATTACTGATGCACATAAACCAGGTGCTGACTCACATTGCTGATGTCATACTCGGCCAGTCAGCCACTATATAAATATGAAATTCTGGCGGAAAATGTCGATAAAATGTAAAAGGTGCCGCTGCTGATGCGCTATCGAGCCAATTCATTCTTAAGCAAATCTATTCGATTTCATGGTAATAGATTCGTTTTTCCTCGGTCTTAACTCTACTCTCGCTAGATTCTCTTCTCTTACTTGTTTTATAGAAGCTTCGGTTCCCCAAGCAAAGAAAATGAACTTTGCATTTTTTTTGCTTCTAGAACCTTTTAATTTTCAGTTGGTTTAAGGTTGATACAAAACCTCAGTTTCGAAATTCACTAACTTTCCCTGCGTTTTCCCTCACTTTTCCCTGACTCTTCACCGAATAATTTTTTTATTTTCGTTTCAGTTATGCGGGCTCGGATAAGCGAGGTTCTACTGTAAATAGATTCTTAATTAAGGGAGATACGGTTCGTTCAAGAGAATAGTTTTGGACAAGGTCAAAATTAACATCCTATCAAATAAATAATTAACTCTTGCGTTTTAATTATAAATATTTTTTTTAATCCAAAGAAACATTTTTAACCAGGATACAAACGTTTATACTTGATTTATTATCTTTAAATTAGCCTAGCTATAAACGCAATACTGTCCAAGAATATATTTCCTGAAAGTGCTTCTCCTACTGAATATACGGAAAATTGGCTTGTCGAAAAGGATCTCCTTTAATAGTTTACTGAACGGTCTAAGATTTAATTATTTTCAATTGAAAACAAAGATATTAATAGGTTTAATCGGATTTTAATCTTTTCGATTCGATCCTGCTAAAAAATAATTTGTTCTCAGATCCATTATAATCTTTATAAATTAAAAAAAAAATTGTTTTAACAATTGAATAATAACAGCAATTTAACAATAGTTTATAAATCCAAATAAAAATCTAGATTAACTATTTATTAATGA
>JAWWLR010000166.1:36387822-36401012 GCA_035041075.1 Acraspis erinacei | reverse complement strand
ATTCATTATCTCAATTAAGCATTGTGCGTAAACAGCTTCAAGGTCATGCATTATCTCAATTAAGCATTGCGCGTAAATAGCTTCAAGGTCATTCATTATATCAATTAAGCGTTGCGCGTAAACAGCTTCAAGGTCATTCATTATCTCAACTAAGCATTGCGCGTAAACACAGCTTCAAGGTCATTCATTATCTCAATTAAGCATTGTGCGTAAACAGCTTCAAGGTCATGCATTATCTCAATTAAGCATTGCGCGTAAACAGCTTCAAGGTCATTCATTATCTCAATTAAGCGTTGCGCGTAAACAGCTTCAAGGTCACGCATTATCTCAATTAAGCATTGCGCGTAAACACTTTCAAGGTTAAATATTGATTTTTCCTGACAAAGTAGCTCTGATTATCCACTTGACAGCCCTTATCCAAAAACTTCACGCGTCTTTGATATTTCATGGAGAGCGCACTCGAGTTATGTGCACATGAATGCCTCCAAGCCCCAACATCTTAAGTACGTTGAGGAAATTTCGGAAGCGGAGATGCCCCGCATCAACAGGTTGTTATAGCGGTTTCGCATCATAACCTTATGAGCATTCAAGGGAGAGCTAAGAGCCATGAGAGAAACTAACGATCGTAAAAAATATCATAAAAAGCCAGATCGTAAATGATATGAAGACAGAACGTAAAGGATCCACTGAAGGATACACAACATCCTGATAGACTGATTCGATTCTTCAAGTGTCGAGACTCTCAAGATTAATTTATTGTCCCATTAATTCACTATATTACCTCTACAAGTTACTTTAAATAATTTTAAAAATTGTATCCTTCGGAGAGAAATTGTGGGAACGAAAACAAGCTCAGATTGATCATATATTATGGTCAATTGGGATAAGAACTTGTATCATTCTTCCAGGGACATGAAACTTAAATCTGTTTTAAACTCGCTTTTTGTAGCCACTCAAAAAGTACGTCACGCTATTTTTTAAATCACTAATACTCACAAATAGTCTGCAATTTTTCTTTGATTTTATTTGATAAATGTTAATACTTTAACAGAGTTTACAGCCAAAAAAGATCTCAAACTAGGGAAATAAGAGTGATGTTTGATGAAAATAGGGGAATAAATTGTTTTAAATAAAATTACAGGTTCCATCGAAATATATTGGACTTTCAACAAAATAGTTGAATTTTTAACCTACAAAGGTAAATTCTCCACCAAATGATTGAAACTTCAAACAAAAGAGATTAAGATAGGACCATAAAGAAATTATAAAAATAATTTTCATTTCAAGCAACAAGTCAAATTTTTAGAAGCTAGCTGAATTTTCAACAAAGAACTTTTCTGGCAAATAAAAATAATTCTTAGTCCAGAGAGACAAATTTTACTATCTAAAAAGACGAATTTTCAACAAAACAGGTGAATTTTGAAAATGATCACTTTTTAACACTGCAGTTGAGTTTAAAAATATAATTTAAATTTAAATAAAATCTTCAATCTTTAAATAAAGATATGCATTTTTAACAATGAATTTCAACTTCGAATCAAGTATAAATTTTGATTTAAAAAGAATAATTATTAACGATAAATATAATAATTGGTATTTCAACCAAGAATCGATTTTACTTTTGAATAAAAAACAATCAAGTTTAAAAAAAGAAATATAAACAAAATAATTGAATACTCATCCAACACAAAAAATGTTAAATTATAATTTAAACAGAGAAAAAATGTACAAAACAATTGAACTTTTAAACCGAAAATATGAATTAAAAAAAAATGTTTATTTTTCACCATTTTTGAATTTTCGATTAAAAACGAACAATTTTTTAACCAAAAAGGGAATACTTAAATTTTCAGTTAAGAAACTTAATTTTCAACCAAAAAGAAACTAATTTTTAAACACATACGAATTTTGAACACAATAGTAAAAACTTTTTATTAAATACTTGAATATTCAACTAAAAAATCAATATTTTCACTAAAAATTAAATAGATAAATTTTTAGTTAAATAATACTTTTAAAAAAATGGCTTTTCAAGGAAACTACTTAATTTTTTAGAAAGCAGATTTATTATTTATTAAGCAAAAGACATGATTTTTTAACGAAAAATTTCAAAGTTGATACTTCAACAGAAACAGATATTTTATTTTATATAAAAAAGATTTGAAGTTGATATTGGACTTTTTAACCAAAAGGGATATTGTTTAAGAAAATTTTTTAGTTTTCAACCAAGAAGTTCAATTTTCAAACCACGAAAAAAATTAATTTTTAACCAAAAGAATAAATTTGTACCAAAAAGACGAATTTTCAACAAAAAAAAACTTAATTTTCCACCAAATATTTGTAATTTTTAACAAATTGGGTGAATTTTTATACCCAAAAGGCAAATTTTTAACGAAACAGCCGACCTTTTAACAACGAACGTAATAATTTTCTACCGAAAAAGTCGAACTTTCAATAAAAAAGTAAAATTCTTTTAACTAAATAAATGACTATTTTTATAAAACTTTTAAATTTTCTAAAAAGTAGAATAACTTTTTACCAAATAATTGAATTTTTTAGAAAATAGACAAATTTTGAATCAAAGAGATAAATTTTCAACTAAAATGTTAAATCTTCAACTGGAATAGGTAACATTGTAGTTAAAAAATAAAACATCTACCGTAAAACATCTACCGTTAAACATGAATTTTCAACCGAAAAGACTAATTCCATACCTAAAAAGACGAACTTTCCAAAAAAAATAGTCAAATTTTTAATCGAAGAGATAAATTTTTTCTAATATGTTGAATATTCAACTGGAATACTTAAATTTTCAGTTAAAAAATAAACTTTCTACCAAAAAATTACGATTTTTGTACCAAATATTTAAATTTTCTAACAAAAAGGTTAATTTCCAACTCAAATTATTAATTTCCAATTGAACTAGTTTAATTTCTAACTAGAAAAGATAAACCTACAATTAAAAATGAAGAAGTTAAATTTTCAGTTGACAAAATAAATGTTAAGGTCAAGAATTAATTTTTAACAATATATTTCATTTTACAACTAAAAGATTAATTTTTAAGAAAAAATCTTAATTTTATACTACAAAATACGAAACTTTAAGAACAAACATAAATTTTTAACCAAAAAAGATCAACATTTATCAAAAATGAAAAATTTAAATTTTTACTAAAAAAAATTAATTTTTTAACACCAAAAATGAATTTCCACGAAAATAATTACACTTTCGAAGAAAAAACATTCTTCAACTACAATCAAGAGTCTTCATCCAGAAAAGGGAATGTTTAACAGGGTAGTTCTAGGTTCAACCGTAGTAGAATTTTCGATTAAAAAAGATGCATTTTTGACTAAAAATAAAAGAGTTTGATATTCGGTAAAACAAATTAAACAAAAAAAATATTGACCAATATGTTTGAATTTTGAATTATAATGATGAATTTTGAACTAGAAAGGGCCAATTTTTCACAAAAAATGGAATAGTTTAATTTTCATTAATTAAAATTAGTTGTCACAAAAAAAAAGTTTTCAAGAAAATTGTAGAACACTATTTGGATTATCTGGTTCACTTTGGATTAACCTAGATTACGAGTTTATAATTCTAAATGATCTGAAATACAAGTGCATTACTCTGAATTACCGCGGATTACAAAACGATTATTCCGTCTTACAATTGAATAATTTAAAATTATCTGGATTACAAGTACGTTACTCTAAATTACCATGGATTACTACTATTAGCTGAATTACAGGTGCATTACACTGTATGACGCTGGATTTCAAGTGCATTCTCCTGAGTTATATGGGTTACAATTTAGTTACCCTGGATTACAAGTTTATTACTCCAGATTACACTAGATTACTCCTATTAGCTGAATTACAAGTTTATTACACTGGATGACGCCAAATTTCAAGTGGATTTTCTTGAATAATGTGGATTACAATTGTGCTACCTTGGATAACAATTTTGCCCCATATTACACTGGATCACTCCTATTAGCTGTATTACGAGTGTATTACACTGGATGACGCCAGATTCCAAGCGGATTATACTGAATTATATAGACTACAGTTGGATTACCCTATATTACAAGTAGATTAGCCCAAATTACAATGGACTGGATTACTCCTATTAGCTAAATTGAAAGCATATTACACTGGATGACGCCAGATTTCAAGTGGATTCTCCTAAATTATTTGGATTATAATGTCACCTGGATTACAAGTTGATTGTCCCATATTGCACTGGATTACTCCTATTAGCTGAATTGCAAGCGTATTACACCGGTTGACGCCAGATTTCAAGTGGATTCTTCTGAATTATATGGATTACAATTGTGCTACCTAGATTTGAAGTCGATTACTCCAGATTACACTGAATTATTTGAATCACACCGGATTACCATTTCGGATAACCGAGCCGTCTAGCTGATTACCAGAGTTCCTATCCCCGTGGGATTTCTGAATTGTGACTGTCTGAGCCAGAAAGATTGAAATCGTCTCCGAGTGGTGGAAAGGTTTTCGAGCCGAGAAATTGGTGTCGCGTTCAAGACTCGCGATAAAAATGTATCGTTATTGGCTTGAACCGAGTGCAATTAATTACAAAGTAGAAGCGAACTCGCTTTACTCGATTCTCGCAGGAAAAGAAGAAAATAGTGACATTGGTGACTGGGATGGCAAAGAACAATAAAATCTCGCGGATATGCCGGTAACGAAGAGGAACGTACGGAATCCACGTCCGCGGTACCAGGTGTTTCTATGATCAAAGATTCCGTGACAAATTCTCACTCATTAGAAGTAATTAGATACGAGATTCCCCCTCGGATAACGATAACCAGAAATAATAAAGATCGTTGAAGGTCATAACGGGGCACTCTCATACCGGTCACCGGTGACTTTGTCGCATCCGAAGCGAGAACGTATCTATATTCTCAATCTATAAAATTATGAGAGGACGGGATATAGTCTCCATTTCAGTCTGCAGGTATATATTCGAGAGCGCGGTTATAATTCAAAAGTTTACGACCACAATAAATTCACTGCCAAGCAAAGTTATAGGTAATAAGACGCGACGAGAGACAACGACGTATATCTTCATATCAAAATTTTTAATCTTCGGTGCATCTAATAAGCATCGCTAAAAACTACATATGCGGGAGAAATCGCTGTAAGAATCCTTTCCTAGCTTGAAGTCATTTTTAGCAAGTGTGGTAATTTCTAATCTTGGCTCTGATATAGGTTAGAGTAATAAGAAACTATCTTCCCAGGATGATCATATTTCATTTAATAACACATGCCGACAAATTTTATACTCAAAGACTGGTAATAAAAACGAATTTGTTGTCCAAATTTCTCTTATAGGAAATAAAAGAGAAATATTGATTGTTTTGAATGATTAGCGAGAATGCGGGCCCCGGAAGCTAGAAATACGACCTCTCATTTAGAGGTCTATTCCCAGGCAGCAGGTTGAAATGGAACTCAAAAAGAGATAGCTGGATACTGTCCAGCCAACCGAGCGCACAACCATAACAGCACTACCCTCTAACTTCCGCGGGCGCAAGGTCTCGAGCGACAAACACTAAGAGAAGTGACCGCGCAGAGACAATATCGTCAGGGTCAAACTCTCAACAACCACAAACGTTATGATGAACAGTCAAACTTTCTGAATTTTAAACTTATTATCGATTTTAAACTAATCAGAATTAATAAGATTAAACATTTATTTTTTGCCCGGCTACTGCGTGAAACAAAGTTTCCTGTTTCCGGCGCCATCTAGTAAGAAAAAATATAAACACCTCGGCCAGTAAAAAAGAAAGCCTCAAATCACATGTAATTGTTGGCCGAGGCGAATTCGTATTTTACTGGCCTAGGTATGTAATATACTATAACAGTCCTCCAGACCGGAAACACAACTATGGAAACCTTCCGCGTCAGAATCGAATAGATCACTGATTCTTACCCCAATTTTATCTCTTCTCATGTAAGTATTTACTGATTTTTGTTAACAAAATCTAGTAAGACTCTACCTGATAATTTCGTGTTCAACCCTTTATTCCTAATAATGTTTTTATCGAAGTTCATCGTATATGATTAAGTGCTGTCCCAATCCCGAGATCGCGAAAACTAAACTCCCCGTAAATGATTCCCAAGGTTATTGCTAAAGAGTTGGTTAAAGAAATGGTTTTATTCGATTGGTAAAAGTATGGAATCTGAAAGTCAGATCTGAGAAATTCAAAATGGCTAATCTATGCTATTCTTTCAGTATGAAACGGGAATTTTTAATGTGCTATACCTCGGAGATACATAATCGGTTCAAATAAGGCTAAAATGGCAGTTTTTCACTTTTAGGTTAGGATATCTTGAAATCCTGACATACAGGACTTTAGGCGATGGATTAGTTCTTAGGGCATCAAACTTTTTCTGCCTTTGGGTACAAAAAAGTTATTTTTGTCGGCCTGTGTAATTCATTTGAACGATTTATATCAGACATGCTAAGGGTAAACCTTTAGGAATATTGATGCAGAGCAATACACTTGTAATCTAGAAAATTCGGAGTGATACACTTTAAATACAGAGTAATAAGCTTTTAATCTTGATAATTTAGATCAATCTACTCATAATGTGGATTAATTTACTTGTAATTCGGGGTAATTCAGAGTAATACACTTGATCGGTGTAATCTACTTGAAATCCAGCGTAATCCAGGGAAGTGATCTTATAATCATGATCATTTAGAACAATCTTCTGAGAATGTGAAGTGATCCACTTGTAATTAGGGGTATTCCATAGTAATACACTTGTAATCCAGAAACTTCGGAGTAATTTACTTGAAATGATGTGTAATCCAGAGAAATTCACTTGTAATCTAGATAATTTAGAACAATCTTCTCATAATATGAAGTAACCCACTTGTAATTCGGGGTTATCTAGAGTAGTACACTTGTAATCTAGATGATTTAAAAAATCATAGACTTTAAATCCAACGTAATCCAGAGTAATGCACTTGTAATTTTAATAATTTAGATCGATCTACTCATAATATGGATTAATCCACTTGTGAATCGGGGTAATCCAGAGTAATACACTTGTAATACAGATAATTCGGAGTAATACACTTTAAATCCAACGTAATCCAGTGACGCACTTGTAATTTTATTAATTTAGATCAATCTATTCATAATATGGAGTAATCCAATCGTAATTCGGGGTAATCCAGAGTAATAAACTTGTAATCTAGATAATTTTGAATCATAAACTTTAAATTTAGCGTAATACAGAGTAACACACTTGTAACTTTAATAATTTAGATCGATCTACTCATAATATGGAGTAATCCAATCGTAATTCGGGGTAATCCGGAGTAATAAACTTGTAATCTAGATCAATTGGAATCATAAACTTTAAATTCAGCGTAATCCAGAGTGATGCACTTGTAATTTTAATAATTTAAATCAATCTACTGACAATATAGAGTAATCCACTCGTAATTCGGGTAATCCAGAGTAATACACTTGTAATCCAGATAATTTGGAGCAATACACTTTAAATCCAACGTAATCCTGTGATGCACTTGTAATTTTATTAATTTAGATCAATCTATTCAAAATATGGAGTAATCCAATCGTAATTCGGGGTAATCCAGAGTAATAAACTTGTAATCTAGATAATTTGGAATCATAAACTTTAAATTTAGCGTAATCCAGAGTAACGCACTTGTAATTTTAATAATTTAGATCGATCTACTCAAAATATGGAGTAATCCAATCGTAATTCGGGGTAATCCAGAGTAATAAACTTGTAATCTAGATCAATTGGAATCATAAACTTTAAATTTAGCGTAATCCAGAGTAACGCACTTGTAACTTTAATAATTTAGATCGATCTACTCATAATATGGATTAATCCACTTGTGAATCGGGGTAATCCAGAGTAATACACTTTTAATCCAGATAATTCGGAGTAATACACTTTAAATCCAACGTAATCCAGAGTGATGAACTTGTAATTTTATTAATTTAGATCAATCTACTTATAATATGGAGTAATCCACTCGTAATTCGGGGTAATCCAGAGTAATATATTTGCAATCCACATAATTCACAGTAATCCACTTACAATCCAAATTAGTCGAAAAATGTCCAGAATATACATTTGAAATGCAGATAATTTGGAATAATACACTTGAAATACGGAGTAATACATTTTTAATTCAAAGAAATTTACATAGGGTTTTTGGTTGAAAATCTATTTTTTCTCCTTTAATTTAAATATTTAATTTAACTATTAAATTTTAGTTAAAAGTTGAAATATTTTGTTGAAAATTCTTTGCTTGGTTGAAAATTGAACTATTTTGTTTAAAAAATGAATGATTTTTTATTAAAAGCTTATTTTTAAACTAAAAATTTAACTATTACAGTTAAAGAATCATCATTTTAGTTGAGAATTCATTTCTTTGATTCAAACTTTCGCTATTTTGTTGAAAATTCGTTTTTTTTTTTGTAAAAAATTAACTTTTTAATTGAAAATGTAAGTAATCCTTTTTTGTTGAAACTTGATCCTTATTAGTTATAGATGCAACTTCATGATTGGAAATTTATCTGTTATAGTTGAAAATTCATCTGCTTAGTTAGAAAATCATGCATTTTGTTTAAAATTCCTCTGTTTTAAGTAGAGCATTCTTCTGGTCTTAATTTTTTATTTTTTATTGGCCATTCAATTACTTGGTAAGAAATTATTCTGCTTTTGTATAAAATTCAATAATTTTGTGAAAAAGTATTTTTTTGAAAATTCAACTATTTGTTGTTGAAAAATTTCCTTTGTGGTTTTAAAATTCACCTTTTTGTTTATTCTGAACCAATCTATTTAAAGTATTATAGTTTAGAAATAGGAAAAGAAACAATGAATAAAATTTAATACACTTCTGAATTTTCTATTATTTAAAACCTTCTTTTTACAAAGATTTTTATCAAAACATATATTTCAAAAAATTGAGATAAAAATATTTTGACTCAATTGAAAAAACTCTGATAATAAACATTAATAAGCAAACCCTGCAGATTGGAACGAATAATGAGTTTAGTGTCTCGGTTAAAAAAATTATTTTGATTATTACTATATTATTATTTTATAATATTTTATTTTTTATTTATTTGTACAAAATAAGCATGAAATATTCACAATTAAAAACAAAACTTGTTATAAAATTAATCTGCTTGGTTTCAAAATTGAACTACTTTGTTAAAAATTAAACAATTTTGTTAAAAAGTATCCTTTTTGTTTAAAACTTTTTTCTTTATTTGTTGAAAATTAATCTTCTGGGTTGATAGATCATGTTCTTCGTTGAAATTACGACTAATTTGATAAAGGTTCATTTATTTTTTGAAAATTGAACATTTTTATTAAAAATAATCCTTTCTGGTTGAAAATGCGCTGAGTCTATATAGCTTAGGCAGAGTAATTCTGTATATAAAGGTAATCCAGGATAAGTTTTTTAATCTCGGCATCATTCGTCAGGATAATAACAATAATAATAAACGATTTAAATTTGGAAGAAAAATTGTTCCAAGCAGGTCATGGGAAAAGGATGACATCGTGAGAAGCCCTACAAGTACCGTTCCAACAACAAGAATGACTAAGGATCCAAAATTATGGAAACATATCATCCTGGAAATAAATTCTGTCAGAAATAATTATTTTTTACTACATTCAAGGATTTTTGAAGATACGAGGAGAGATACATGGTTAATGAGCAGAAATCTTGACCGGATGATCTTTATCTGATACCATTTCTTAATAAATGTTAGATTCTTCTGCAGTGAGTCAACGATGAGTTTGCATGAAAGATATTGTCAAAATCTCGCATGAATGGGCCATTAGAAATATTTTTTGTAAAAAACAATTGCAAGAAAGTAAAAATGTAGTGAAATTTAAATGAAATTTTTTTTTAATTATTCAGGTACACAAATTGTATTTTAAACTACCGACTGAATTAATAATAATAATAATCTTCCAATTCGTTCTTTCACTTTGACCACATTCATGCGCAATTGAAAAATTAATTATTTTTTACTACCAACTGTTTAATTTTGAATTCTTCAAATTTGAATTAAATAATTTTTAAATTTTCTAATTAGAAAGCATATAATTTTGGAACTTTCCAATTAAAAAGCATATCATTTTCAAAGTTCTTACAATAATTAAAGTTTAACGATGAATAATATTTAAAATGTTTCAATTTCGAACGGTGAAAATGACAGTGTTTTTTACAGAAACCACATTTTTTCGGGAAAAAATGTTTTCAATCACTTTCCATATTCCTTGGTACTTATTAATAATATATTTATCATTTTTGACACTTTTATCATTTCAATTCAAAATTATAGTTTTGAATGCATAATTCAAGAACATTTTAATTTTTGAGTCCTTAAAACTAAAGTTTTTTCTTCAAAGGCTTAAATACGAAAATATTTGGCTTAAATTTTCTGAATTTTTGGGAGATTTCCAATTTCAAATTTGGGAATGTTGTTGCAGCTTTCAATTTAAATATTAAAAATCTCAGGAAAATGTCTCTATTCACTCTTTCAGAATTGAAAAATTACATACTTAAATTTAGTTTATTTAATTTAATTTCTATTTAGCCAGTTTTAAGTTTAATAATTATTTCAATTAAAATTTTTTTAATTGCTTCGTTTAGGGTCTTTTTTTAAATTGAAAAGCATGAAATTTTTAAATTTCAAACATTGGAATTGTATGGACCAAATTGTTTCGAATTCTTCTTTTTATTTTTAATATGTAATATAATATCTTAAAATTCTCCGATTTTTAGTTAAAGATTTTTAATAAAATTCATTTACAATTGGAAAATATTTTATTGCAAAATTTGGAGAATAATAATAATAACCTCGAGAACAGTAAAATTTTTCATTGAAAAAATCAAATTATTTTTAATTTTATATATATTTTTAAATTCTAATTTTAATTTCTGAATATGTTTTCTTTAAATAATTACAAAAAATTGAAGTTTTAACAGAATTACTTAATAAATACTCAATAATTTCAAAACAAAAAAGGATAAAACTATTATTTTAATTGAAAATTCAAATAATTTAAAGCTTTAAAAAATAATTTTCATTGATAAATTTAAATAATTTTCACTTTGAATATTTCTTAAATTTGAACTTGTATTTTTTTAACTGTAATTAATTTTAAGTTTTTAGCTAATTCTATCAAATATAAATTTTAGCAGAATCTATTAATAATTAATTAATGAGTAAAGAACATAAAAATCACTTAATGACTTAACTGAAAACAATTTATATTCATTTTTTTTGAAAAAAATTAATTAGTCAATAGTTAGTTAATCAATTGATAATATATTATTATATTATATTAATAATCTTTTAAAATAATTCCATAAAAAACTTTTAAAATATTGACATCAATTTGAAGATGGAATTTATTTTCTTAGTTAAACAATATTAAACTTTAATCTTTATGCAATTTAATATTGTGAAAAAAATAAATCAGCTAATAATAATTAAGCAATAAATATCATAAAAAGCATTAAATAAATTATTTTCATTAAATCATTCAAATAATTTTTATTTTACATATATTTTTTTCTTAACCTGCACTTTCCTTTCAGTTACCTGGATTTAGTAATCAACTAATAATGAATTAATCAGTTTAAAATATAAAAATGCAGCGAAAAATTATTTTCATTAAAAAATATAAATGATTCTTATTAATTATTTTGCTTGAAACTCAAAATTGCATTTCCAAAAATTTTAATTCATTGATTCAGTACCTTTTAAACTAATTCCAGGAACAATTGAAATATATCAAATGTAATTTTGAAAAATGAATTCAGGTATTCACATA
Source organism: Acraspis erinacei (assembly GCA_035041075.1). Lineage (NCBI taxonomy): Eukaryota > Metazoa > Arthropoda > Insecta > Hymenoptera > Cynipidae > Acraspis > Acraspis erinacei. Next base: position 36,389,132 of record JAWWLR010000166.1, on the reverse strand, counting down.
TTTTAATTGTATTAAAAGAGTTATAATCAAACTCAATAAATTCATAAATTGTATTTTATAATATATCACTGTGGCGTTGTTGCATGAAACTTTACGCCTGCTGCATGAAACATTACGCCCACCGCATAAAACTTAACGCCCGCTACATAAAAGTTTACGCCCGATAGAGAAAATTATATTTAACTTTAAATAATTACATCGCTGAATCTCACAGTCTCCCTTCTGCTAAGTACGCCATTCCCTCCTTTCACTTATAATTTAAAATGATCAAGAACACCAAACATCCTTTCTCTGCTTCACATGATTGTTTTCAAGGAGGATAGGATAAAAAGTATAGAGTGTATCAAGGGCGTACGGCTATTTTTCCTCGTGCGAATGCCGCCCTCGCTTCGCTCGGGTGGCAAGCTCACACTCGTCAGAATAACCGTTTTTACGCCCTTGATATACAATGTACTATTTTAGTCTTTCGAATTCATTGCGTTCATGTCGTCTTGAAACCGCTCGTTTACTTTGATATACTGAATATTAAATATTCACAACTTTTTTGCTAAATAGTGCAACACTTTCACTTCTTGTAACAAAAATATGAAATTTTTCCGTGTTTTGATGATGTAGAATACTAAAGTTTCAAACGTTTTTATCATTTATTCAAATAATCAAGGAATCGCGACCTTCAAAAGCTGCCTAAGCGCAAGAAGAATGCGCAAGTGAAGTTGGTTTATGAGCCGTATTTGTTGACTCGCTCGCTGGGCTTTTGATCTCGTCAGAATGCGACATGTCCAGCAAACGGCTCGACTCTCTTCTCCTGTCGCCTATACGGCTTTACACCTGTATTCGTCTCTATGGTGGTTTCCACCTACGTATATGGGGAGACTGGCGGAATCAGCCAAGTTCGTCATATCCTGCAAAACATCACTGACATGACGATTATAAGTGGTCCTCGCCCTTCAAAAGGGATAAATAATAAATTTATAAGAAAGAGGCATCTCGAAATGAATAAAAAAAGGCAATAAATATTCAATTAAAAATTAAATTTTATCCACCTAATAATTTGTGGTCCTCATTGTAAACGATCGAATATTATTTTAAAATTATTTAAGAATAATTGCAAGGCGAGTATTAGAATTATTGCAAACCGGTTGTAAAGTTATTGCAAATTATTGCAAAGTAATGGCAAAAACTGATCTGCACTCCAAATTTGAATCAAGCAAAAGGGCTAGGTATCGATACTACACATATCGAATCTACACATTGTGCAACTCTGCACATTGCGTGTAGACATTAAATGAAGGTGGTCAACTCTACACATT
>JAWWLR010000166.1:36248301-36265515 GCA_035041075.1 Acraspis erinacei | reverse complement strand
CCCCCCCCCCCCCCCCCCCCCCCCCCCCCCCCCCCCCCCCCCCCCCCCCCCCCCCCCCCCCCCCCCCCCCCAAAAATAGTCCAAAATTGGTCAAGTCTTTAATGGGCGGCCCCTTATTCGTTTGAAATTTTCCACTATTTATAAGCATCAGGAAATCTTCCAGACTTATTGAAAAAGAAAACAAAAGCAGCTGCCCTTTATATCAATTTGACCTTGACATGAGGACAATATCTGTATCCATCCCTCTCTTGAATTTAGGCACGCGTCTCACTCATGTTTCTTCTAGATTCAAGAATTCATCCCCCCTAGTGAAAGCCCTTTTTACACACTCACTCGACTGCACGTGCTCCTCTCTTTTCAAAACAAAAACTAAACAGTTGTGAAACTCCCCATGGGAGAATTTATTTCTTCAAAAAATAATTACGTCCAAAAATAGATGACTTGTATCTTTCACAAATTGATGCAAGTCAAATCTGTTTGTACATATGAAGCTTCTGAAAAAACATTAAATGTTTTGAAACTAAAGTCATTGTAAAAATTCTCAGCAGATTCTAACAAAATAAAATTTGGCTTTACTAATTGTTGTAAATCACGTTTATTCAGAGTTGTTAAATGAAAATTAAAGGAAAATGTTATCGATAGGTTCACTGCCCACTTTATACTCCTCACTTTACACTGCCCACTTTACACTGCCCACCTTACACTGTTCACTTTACACTGTCCGCTGGATATGATTTAATTATACAAGACGCGTACTAAATTATTATCAAAATGTGTACAAAAAAAGATTAATTATATTTTCCAGCGGCAGGACATCTTGATTAGAATCTGGATAGATTTTTTCCTGCCAACAAAATTTCTTGCATTCTGTAAATAAAATTTCGCGAATGCAAATCAATATTTGCAATACACTGTCCAAGGTAAAAGTCAAAGAGGAAAGAAAAATTGTTCTGGATTGCTGACCAATCGCTGAAGCACTTTTTTTTACTGTGCAAGGGTTGATCGCGTTTACGTGAAGGTGAAAAAAGAGGCGTTTGATCGGGAAACGTTTTGATTTCTGGGCAAACCCATATGTAGCAAAGCAACTGACCACCATTCGCCCCTTTATCGTGCCAACCCAATATCGAACGATCCGACCTTTTCAGCTTTTTATCCCATACGGTTATTGGAACTACGAGACTTGCGATAAACTTTATTGGGGAAAAAGATCGTGCGTTTACCATTTGTTGTATTTTTAAAACCTAGAGTTCAGTCAAAGAGATTAAAAAAATATTATTTTGAAAAATTTCTTTAAAAAATGTAATGACGAAAGAATAATCGCTTGATGGGCCCATAACCTGTTGTTCATGAAGTCCCAAAAAAATTGGTATTTCATCAAGCTTATTTGAAAGCTAGTCTTTATTTAATCTCAACTAGTTGACTAATTGAATCACCCATAAATCATTCTATTCGATTCCAAAAAGACAGCAGAATCGCCTATTCCTATTCACTATTCCAATATTACAATCGCCTTCTTTTTCAAACCGAGACTCTTCTCGAATTTCACGGCCCCTCAAAGTGTCCAATTCCACAAATCGTTCGAATGAAGCTCTCAAGTTCAGAGTTCAAGAGTCAAGGAATACTTTCCTGAATGTCCGGAAACCGCGCGTTAATTGAGGCTCATTGTATGCGCCTAATCGCACACCACGAGTTACGGTAACAGCGATTGATGATTACAATACAAATGCGTTTCTCTCTATATAAATGTGCAAAGGCCATCAAAATTGAGACTGAACTGATCGAGGCAGGACAATGGCTACGGAATCATGAAGCACTAAAATGCGTGGGCGTTGAGCGTCCTAGAAGAGGGAAACTGAGAAAAGGCGACACGCGTGAGCGACGGCGACCATTATCCGATGTTCGGTCGTTATAAACTATATTCCGTACGAATACGGAACGAGCAGGTTTTACTACTCGCGGCGGAATAATGCGAATAAATGGTCAAAAGGACTTTATCAATGGGAAAATTGTTGGCCCCTGTGTCCTTCTAATGGGGTATTGCCACTTTCTGGGGTGGACAAAGAGGGCCAATGGTCAGCAGGAGCGGAGGTTTCCTCCTGATGCAGCTGCTCTCGATATATAAACGCGGAACATAACGTATGTACGGACCGACACCCCCGCAGCTGCACTCTTTAACTTCCACTGACCGGCAGCCGCCCACACTTTCCAACTGGAAACACAATGCCAGCATAGGTTATCTGACTATTAAACACTATACACCTCGAAACAGAGACCACTATGTCGGGGAATTGATTTCTTCATTCAGGAGAATTTTTCAATTATCAGCTCAACGTGTCCAAATGACAAGGTTCGACAGAACCCTATTTACACTAGACAAAAAGAAAAATGAGAATCCTTCCTTCTTTTTTTATTTTTTTATTATTATCAAATCACAACTAAAAAATATTCGTGAAAAATAATGAGCAGGGTTTCAGCAAATATACACTCATATCCTTATTAAGGCAAAAAAATGTGTGCAAGTAGGAACAGCAACGAAACCATGGAGAGAGCATCGTCGATTCGTTGCTGTTCCTAACTGTTCAAATTTGTCTTGCCTTGATCAAAAAAGGAAGGAAGGGCATTTGGTTGGTTGTCTTCTCTGTTTTCTCTCTTATTTTTTTTGTGTTAAAAAGAATTTTTTTCTTGTCTTTTTCAGGAAAATTTTTATCTTTTTTCAAATTGCAATAGGAGCATTTTATGGTGGTTTTCCGAATTTGATCGATGGATTCTTGGTTTTATTTTCAGTACTTCTGCACATGAACTTTATTATTGGACGTTAAATAGAATTTCAAATTTGATTTGAATCTCATTTACATTTCTTAAAATTTAAGAGTCCAAAAGGCTAGGACCAATTAAAAAAAAAATTATTAATACTATTATAGAACATGTGTCTTTTCATTTGTATTGTCTTGTTTTTACTTTCAAACTCTGCAATCAATCCAAATTGATTTTTCTAATCCAGCAATTTGAGTCACTGATTAAATCAGTCATTTATAATGATTCGAAATGTTTAATTTTCAATTTAAACAAATAATTAAATGTTACGCAAATGGAAGAGTTTTCAGCTGAAATAATTATTGATTAACTAAAAGAATTAATTTTTATGCAAATAATTTAACTTTCAATCAATGAGTAAAATTTCAAACCTTAAAAGATAATTTTTTAATAAAAAATGTAATAGTTGATAGCAAAAAAGAAATTTTGAACAAAATCCGTGAATTTTAAACCAAATAGTTTAATTTGAAACTAAAAAATATCCATTTTCAGCCAAAAATTGGAATTTTTAACTAAAAAATACTCATTTTCAAAAAATAAAACAGATGAATTTTCTACAAAAAAAGACTAATTTTTAAAAAGTGCCTATATGAATTTAAAACAAAATAAATAATTTTTCAGATAAAAAAGTTAAAATTTAAACCAAAAATGGAATACATTAATTTTCTGTTAAGAGCTTTGATTTTCTACATAAAAAACAACTAATTTTTACCAAAATAGTTAAATTTTTCACCAAAGAGACGTATTTTCAATTAAAATATTAAATCTTCAGCCAAAATAAAACAGATATTTATTTTTTTTATTTTTGGGCAAGGAGGAAAATTATTTTCTTTTCTTTTTTTCTGAGAAAAAAGTGTTTTTCTTTATTTGTTGTTTTCAAATTTCAATAGGAACATTTTATGGTAGTTGTCCAAATTTTTTTTTTTTATTCATGGTTTCATTTTTATGAATTCTGCACAGTAATTTGATTTTTGGACGTTAAATAGGATTTTAAATTTAATATTAATCTCATTCAAATTTCTTGAATTTTAATATACATTTTAATTTAAAAATTTGAATTTTAAGTTAAAAACAATTCATATTTTAGCGACATAAAGATTCCAATTTAAAATAAAAAGCAGGTGAATTTCACCAGAAATATGAATTTCCAAAAAAACTAATTATTAACAGAATATTAGAATTTTCAAACATAGAGATTAATTTTCAGCTACAATGTTGAATCTTTCAAACAAAAGTTAATTTTTTAACAAGAAAGTTAAAAAAATAATTTTTAAATAAATAGTTCAATTTTCAAGCAAAGGGGTGAATTTTCAATAAGAAAAATATATAAAGACGAAAAATGTAATAGTTGATATTTAAACAAAAATAAAAATAAAACCCAACTGATCTTATCAGTAACGTCCACTGACCGAATCAGTAACTTTGAATGATCTAAACTGCAACTGTTATTGAATAAATTAGTAATTTTAATAACGTAGCCAGTAGCTTTCACTAATTAAATTAGTCACTTTAAATTATATAATCAGTGACTCATTAACTAAATCAATTTTTTTATTGATCCAATCCGTAAATTTCAAAATGCATTAACCAGTAATTTATGGTTACTTTCAATCATTTCTTCAAATGTATTAATTTCATGAAGAATTTTTATCATAAATAATTTTACTATTTTATTATAGCAGAGATATCAGTCACTTCTACTGAATGGAAATCAGTAATTGAAAGCTACAGATTCAGTCTGAAATATTGACTAATTGTTTTGCTAAAACGACTCTTGTCAGTATAAATTACTGATTTTCAAGTCAAATCTTGACTAATTTCATCAGTCAAATATTTATTGGCGCTCAGTCAAACAAATTTCTTTAATTTAAAAAAAATTCTTTTGATTTAATTAGCTTCCTTTGTTACAAAGAAATATTTTTCCCAATAAAAACTTTTCTCTAATTTAAAACGATTTTCTTCACTTTGATGCTACTTTCGGTTAAATGAAAAAAGTTTTATTGAAGAAACGGTTTCTTTAATTGAAGAAAAATATTTTCCTGAGTGGATCTTCTCCAACATTACATAGAATGTTTTCTCAAATGATATTTTCTCTTCCCTGAAGGAGTCGATATTGATACCTCAGAATCCCGATTGGACATAAAAATCCCTGCACATCCATATTCAATTCGTAGCCTTATCTGTACACCTCGTAAATAGCGGTGCAGTGCTAATGGTCAATTCTCAGTGGAGTTACTTACTACTTAGGCAGTCTATTATATAGGCATGAGGTGGTGGTGCATTAGTGCCGCCAGATTGACCTGCTGGTCCAAACGGCGCTTTAAATCGCATTAAAAAAATATGCATTCACGAGTATAGAGACGAATAAGGCCAGCCTCAAGCCACGTTTCAAGATCACTTAAAGCTGGATTAGAGTCATCATCTAAAAGCTTCCTGATCCTGTTTCCTTTTTCCGATATAAAAGAGATTTTTTGAGCTTCGTCCCTTTAATTGATCCGGGCCGTCAATTTTCAATTTTCTATGATTTTCGATGTATTTTTTTATGCATTTGCGTTTTTCAAACTTTTTTCGCACTTTCTGGGGTGCGGCAGACCCGGCACCATTTTTTTTCTCACAATTAGGTGACTTTATTCAGGAGTAGTTAAAAAAAGAAACTTAATTATCCATTGTTATCCCAATAAGATCAGTTTTCAACGGAATATTTAAATTTTCAATAAAAAATTAAATTTTAACCAATCAGCGTTAATGACAAATGAATAGTTAAATTCCCAAGCAGAACAGACCAATTTTCAATAATATGGTTGAATTTTTAACGAGATAGTAAAAATTTTAAGCCAAAAAGATGCATTTTTTATAGGACAGTAAAAATTTAAAAAAAGTGAATTCCCAACCAAAAAAGATGGCTTGTTTACCATAATACATGAATTTTTAATTCAAAAGTAGAAATTTTTAATAAAAAAGTTGAATTTTCGACCAAAAAATGACCTCAAATAGTTGAATTTTCAACAAAATAAAAAGCACGAAACAGTTGAAGTTTCTACCGAGTATTTTTTATCAAACAGTTCAAATTTTAGTGAAGAAAATTAATTTTCTAAAAATAAAACGGATTTTCTTCAGGACAATGGAATATTCAAACAAGTAATTAACTTTTCAGTTCAAAAATATAATTCTTAACAAAAAAAATGGATTTTCAGGAAATTAGTTTAATTTTCAACTAAGGAAATCAATTCTCAACTAAAATTTTGAATCTACAACCAAAAAAGTTGAAATTAAAAAAATTTTAGTCGCTTGATATTTGAACCAAAACCTATTTTAGTTAAACCAAATAGTTGAATTTTCAACCCAGAAAATTAATTTTCTACAGAAAAGAGGCGTTTTCTAAAACGCATTTAAATTATTAAAAAATTACCTAATTTTTCATTGCAAAAAAACATTTTTTAACAACAAAAAAACGAATTTTCAACGAAATAGTTTAATTTTCAATTAAAGAGATCAATTTTCCAATAAAATTATGAATCTCAACAAAAAATTAATTGTTTAGAAGCTAATTCAAATTTCAACCGATGATTAGAATTTTCAATAACAGGTATAATAGTTTATATTTTAACCAAAAAATATTTTAGTTTAATATAAAAAACAGTTGAATTTTACCCTTAAAGACGAATTTTCAAAAAATGTAAATTTTTAACCAGATAATTGAGTTTTCAACCAAGAAGAATTATTTTCTACAAAAAAGACGAATTTTAAACAAGTTAAATATATTTTTAACTAAATAGTTGAATTTGCAAGAAAAAATGGAAGTTAAAATTTCATATTAAAAAATTAATTTTTAATAATAAACGAATTTTCTACCAAGTTATTGAATATTAATTTCCAGAAAAAAACGAATTTTCTAGAATAAAGTTAAATTTTCAAACAATTACTTAAATTTTCAGTCAGATTAATTGGATTTTAAGAAAAAAATGCGAATTTTCAAGTCAATTATATACAAAATATATACATAAATTCTTAACAAAATTGTTGAATTTTCGACCAAAAAGACTCATTTTTTACGAGGCACATAAATTTTTAAACAAGTACGCACTTATATTTTTCATAAAAAAATATTTTCAAGTAAACAAAATACAAATTTTCAAGAAAATAGTTTGAATTTCAACTAAAGAGATGCATTTTGAAATAAAATTATGAATCAATAAACCAAAAAATTAATTTAAAAAAAAAGTAATTTAACTTTCGACCAACGAGTAAAATTCTAAACTTAGAAAGATGAATTTTCAAACAAAAATATAAAAGTTGATATTTCAATCAAAAAAAAAATTTTTTAATAGAAAACAGTTTCATTTTACCAAAAAGACCAATTTTCAACTAAAAAAAGATAATTTTTTAAGGATATACTAAAGTTATCTCATGTTCAAAAATAAGAATATTTTATATTAAAATGGCTTGTTAAATATATTAGTTGGTTAAAATTTGGTGCTTTTTATTTCTCTTTAGTTTAAAGTTATTCCATTTTATCCCTTGCGAAATTCTTTACCTTTTTATTTGAGATATTTTAGTAAGGAATCATAAAATTGTTAATTTGCTAAATAATATTTTTCTAACTAAAAATGTTTACCGAAAGAGAAAGTAAAAACATAAAACCCCAAATTCTCTTCCAAAATTAGTTACAATTAATAATGTTGATATTCTCCTCGAATTTATCAATAATTTCTAACAAAAATGTAAGAAAAACGTTAACAATTCCAACACGCATTTTTCGCAAAGAGGGAGATGATATTAATTGTTAAATTAAAAACAAATCTGAAAAATTCCCGTATTTCAAAAAACACCAGGCTGACGGTAAATATTCTCGATTCATTTTTAATTTAGATTCTTTATTTAATTTTCATTGTAATTTAATTCATCACTTCATCGTCATTTTGTAATTCAGCGACCCATTTAATGAACCGAAATGACTCCGAGTTTTTGAAACTTTGGACCAAGATTTATAATTGCAAATTTCGATCAAAATAGTCGCCTAAAACGAATAGCACGTGTTATAATTTAAGTCATTGTCAAAATGCAGATTAGACCATTGTGTCTTTAAAAAATTTTCCTGTTCTGAAATTAATATATAATTGATGTAAAAGTGCGTAATACGACCTCCGACCTGCTTTAAAATCTCTCGCATGTGGCTGCTTTTACACATTCTGTGTGCGTCGAGCATGCGTGCTCGAAACGTGCGTGCATGCTTTTGTGTTATGACCCTACTGGGCCTCTTTACGACAGATTATTATTTAAATGCCCGGAGAGCCTCACGGCTATATTAGAACGAACTCTGGACACGGTCCTGAAACCAGAATGATCCTTGCTCTTCAATTTTGATTGGTTTCTCATCTTCCGGTCCAGAGTCTGCAAAGTGAAGGCCACGCGAGTGACCCTTTGGCATACTCAGAATCGAAACCATCTGTCAAGGCCCTAAAGCCTAAATTCTAATCCTAAACTGATTTACGTACTTGCCAGATGGCACCACTCTACAAATTATCTCACCCTAATTCTTTACTTCTCCCATTTCATCAACATTCAAGAAAAACAAAAGAAATCGTCTGAAAAGTAGCCTAAATCAGTGATTGTCGCACTAGCCGTGGCAGTCAAAGAAGATACCCCGATGCGAGTAGAAGCCTACTTTCATTTTTTTTTAACAGATGACCCTTTCAGATGTACCCCTTGGGTTCTATTATTGTGAAAAAATTGTAGGGTGGTGGGTCTGTCGCACCCTAGAAAGTACAAAAAAGGTTTATAAAACATTGTCCTAATCTGCCTCTGGAAGAATCGCCTGCCCGCGGCAGATACCCCGCTGCGAATTCAACAAATGATCATTTCTTTTATAGGAACTTAAGGTTGGTCACAAAAATAAAAATTACGAAAACACAGATCACTTAGATCTTAATTAGCTGTATTAATTTCCTTATATTATATAATATAATCTATTTTATTTTTTTAACAGGTTCTTATCCTCTGACAATGGAAAGTTCGCGCAAGGAAAGTAACCGCCCTCACGACCGGCAGTCAAGTGGGTTCTATTATTTTGAAAAAATGGTAGGGTGGTGGGTCTGTCGCACCCCAGAAATTGCAAAAAAGGTTTATAAAACATTGTCCTAATCTGCCTGCGGAAGAATCTCCTGCCCGCGGCAGACACCCCGCTGCGAATTCAGCTGATCACCCTTTTTTTTATTAAACTAAAGTTGGTTACAAAAATTAAAATTCTGAGAACATAGCTCAGCTAGATCTTAATTAACTGAATCAATTTTCTTATATAATTTCGCTTTAATTTTAATTTTGCTCAACCAGTTCTTATTATCTAACAATGGGAAGGTCGTGCGAGGGAAGTAATCGCCTGTATGACCAACAGTCAAGTGTCCCCCTTGGGAGTTAGAGCATAAATTACGTTTTTTGGGGCAACTACAAAATTTTCAAATTTTGACCAGGAAAACCGGAAAATAAACTAGACTTTTTGAGTTTGTATAAGATTCTATAGTCATCAAAAGGTACTCCGTACTATGGAAATATGCATTATACAAATGAGCTATGGCTGTGAGCATTATCGTCCTTATTCGTATTCACCTTCTTCTTCGTCGTTATTGCAGCGATGATTATTACGATTATTACGTCTCGGTTCTTAGTGTCGTAAAGCGAAGGATTATGGGGGAGGGTAGAAAAGGGCCCCATAAAAAAGATAGGAAGCCTCGGGCCTTGCTTAATAAGCGAATTCTCTTTATAATATCTGTATACCTACTTCGCTTCTTTTATATGCATCATAACCCAAGCGTTTTTTTCTTCCTTTGGTTCTATTCTTTATTTGAAAACCACTATGGAAAGCTTAGAATTTATACAGTGCTTTTAAATTTATTTAAAGTTTGTAATAAAAATTTAGAGCTTCAGGAAACTTGCAAAATTCTAGTTTGGAAATTTGTCTGGATGAAAAAAATCTCTTTGGATTTTTTTGAATAAAAAATTAACAATCCTATGAAATTATTATATCTGAAGTAATGTGAAATCTGAATATTAAAAACCTATGAGGAAATTGATTTAATTATTGCGAAAAGGAGTATTAATATTTTTTACAAAATATAATACTGAAAACGAAAATAAAAAATTTCTGATAAAAGATTCCGGAAGTTAGTTTTCACTTTGTAGCTTTAGTAAACTATCAGTAAACCTAATTTCATAGTTGAAAGAATGGGTCGAAAATGAGACCAAGCCGATTAGAATATACAATACTTGAATTTCGAAACTCTTATTTAAATTTTATGTAAGTTTCCACATTGTTATGTTACGCGTGTCTCGCCAGCTTGATAACGTCGGAACTTATATATTCTAATTTGCATTGGCAATGTGGAAAACCCACCTAAGTCAACTTTTTTTATTATGGCTAGTTTTCAAATCTCAAATTTTATATTATTAAAAATATTTTATACTTTGACATCAAAAATATTAAAATAATCAATGTAGACACCCATCTGAGTTCCTGCAATAGATAAAAATTAATTACGAATACTAATTTGTGTTAAATAATTAATTCAATTTAATTAATAGTTTGAATACTGTACGAATAAATTGTAATTATAATTAACAGGCTGATTTTAAATTCTCGAAAATTTCCCAGTTTTTTCCCGGTCAACCTAAAAGAGTACAAAATTATTTAATTATTTTTTAACGATTCTTAAAGACTTCGAAATTTTCAGATTTGGACCCGGTAATTTTGTTTAAATGTTTCTAAATTAAAATTTGTTTTCGAAATTTTCTTGATGCAAATCACAATTATTTTTATTTCAACAAATTTTCGTTTATTTTTAATAAAAAAACGATACATTTTTTGAAAAAAATTTTCAATGTTTATACAAACAGTTGCATTTGTAGCCAAGAAAGATGCAATTTTTACTAAAATAGATGAATAATTCTAAATCAAAGAGATAAATTATCAAAAAAATATAGTTGAATTTTTATCCAAAAAAGATTTTAATTTGACCTTTCAGCATAAAAATATGACTTTTAAATGAGAAAGAAATTTTGTATTAGAAGAGTTGAATTTTCTATTAAAAAATATGAATTTTCAAAGAAACAGTTGAATTTTTCACAATGAAATTAATTTTTGACAAAATTCTTGAATTTTAAACCAAACCATTGCATTTTTATTGAAGAAAGATACCATTTCTACTCAACCAGGTGAATTTTGAAATCAAAAATAAATTTGGTTAAAAATGAATTTTCATCCAAAAAAGATTTTATTTTGACTTCTCAACATCATAATATAAGTTTTGAACAAGAAGTAATTTTTTTCGAAAATTATACTGGAATTTTCACCCCAAAAAGACGATGTTTCAACGAAACAGTTGATTTTTTAAATAAAAAACTATAACTTTTTTTTAAATTGTTGCATTTTTATACAAGCAGCTGAATTTTTAAATCAAAAAGACAAATTATCAAAAAAAATTTTGGATTTTTATCCAACAAAGATCTCAGTTTGACTTTTCAGCATAAAAATGTGAGTTTTAATGATAAATAAACTTTATATGAGAATGGTTGCATTTTTTACCAAAAAAAATGAATTTTGACCAAAAGAAATAGTTTTAACCAAATTCTTGAAGTTTAAACCAAATTGTTGCATTTTAATTGAAAAAATACGCAATTTCTAATGGAATAGATGAATTTTTATTTAAAAACTACAAATTTAAAAAAAAAAGTTGAATTTTCATCCGAAAAAGATTTTATTTTGACTTTAAAAAATAATTCAATCTTCTACAAAATCAGGGTTACCACAAAACTTCATTTTTAATTTTCTCTAATTTCCCATTGACCAATTTTTCATTTGCCCTGATCGTATAATATTCAAAGACCAGAATCTTAAACTTTTAACATTTTTTCTCTAGAATCTCTTATCAGAGAAATAAAAAAGTTTCAAATTTATTTTACTTGACAGTTTAAAGTTATAGAAATTCTCTGACTGTTACACGACTTTGGTTCTTGAAATTACTGACTTTTCCCTGAACAATAAAAAATCCCGACTTTAGAAAAAAATTATGGAATGTCAGGAAACTATTTTATAATCTTCAGAAACCACTTCTGAAGTTAAATAAAAATCCAGTTTAGTATTTTTACGATACTTGGGTATGGGGAAAATGCCAATTGTCGGATCAATTTTTTGTATTTTTCAAATATTAATAGTTTTTTTCGTAAAATATTTTAATAAAATAATCTAAAACTATACTTGTGTTGCATTACATTGAAAAATGTCTAATTGCCTTGAATCTTATTCCACTCATAATATTTAACTGTTTTAGTGCTGCAACTCCAAAATATTTCACAAGTGTGTACTGAAACTAATACGAATTAGACGCTTGTCTAGAATTTTCCCTCTGCTCTTGCTTCCTTCTTCTTTTTTGTGAAAAAATGTCTCAATGCACTACATTTTATTGCACTCACAATATTTAACTTCCCTGCTACAATTTGAAAATATTTCACAAGTTTTCTACTGAATCTAGCATGAATTAGACGCTCGACACCAATTGATGTATTACCCTCTCCTTCTTCTCCATTCACCATGGTTACAGCACATGCGCGCTTCACTCGGTTGCTCATTCTGCATCCGCGCATCAAAGTTCCACACATGACTGGAAGTTTTCCATATCAGTGTATGGGATTCTCGAAGTGTATAGGAAATTTGCAAATGAGCAACGGAAAATTTTCTTGCTCGTACGGGATATTCAAAAGTATGGGAAAAAACCAGAGATATAAATTTACGGAATGTGCGAAGGTTAATTAACAAGGAGAGTCCATGAAAGTGAAAATCGAAAAGTGTATCACTATCAACATAGCTCGCACGATTCCGCACGAATTTCTCATTTGTTGTTCACCGCGGAGTGAATTTATCAGAAACCCGAGTTATTCCATTAAATTATCAGCTCTTGCCATCTCATACCAGTTTCGAATCTCGCGATAAGTCCGTCGGACAAATTGTTATTAAACTCGTTCGAAGCAGGGAGACAAGTCCCGATCTTGGCTTTTCTCGAGTCGGTGGGGGTTGAAAAATGCTTGAGGGCGCCGTCGAGCATTCACGCGGGTCCGTAAATCCGCTCCGAGCACGATAAGAAGGACTCGCGCGCGAATTCGATGAATTCGACACGGACATCGGTATTTCGAATAACAATAAATATCGAGCTGAAAAGAAGGCCGGTGCACGCGCGTCGGTAACATTAAAACCCTCTTACACTTGGTTGTACTTTGGGATTGGTGGTGGGAAGGTCGGGTATCGGCCAACTTTGCAGGAGGTAAGATCATGAGTCTGCCTTCGGCGGGAAGATAAGGACCTCGCGTATGACATGCTCAGACCCTCCCCCCTTTTTCCGCTAACCAGGTAACAACATTCGCGAGTAGGTACTGCACGCCAGGCCAAGCCAAGGTTCACTTCTAGCTCGGATCGCCCTTATTTATTCATTTGCAAATAAATAAACGCTCCACATGCGAGACGTTGTTGCACCACCGCGTCGATAAGATAGGAACCTGTAAATCTCTAGGTTACTCACCAGGTCACGAAACGATCTCCTTCGTCGTCCTGCCTCCCATCTCCTCTTCCTGTTGTTGATCTCGCCCCCAAGACCTTTTTCTCTCCTCACTCACTCGCTATTCTTTATTTTATTTCTTCCTGTGTGGCTCATTCCTAATTTATTTCTTCTCCCCTTTTTGCTTTTACAATTCGGCACCAGAAACCCTAATGGGAATTCGATTCCTCGCTTTAGCGATCGATTTCGTCCAGGCTGTGTTGAGAGAGGTTCGGTGCTGTAAACCAGGCTGTAAAGTAGAAATGTGTTCAACTTATTTTTATTGATTTTGTGAAACGTGATTTCATTTTGGAATGAAGGGTGACTTTAAAAATAAATATGAATAGACCTAAAATGGAGTGGCAAGAATGATGAGTGGGGCTTGAGGTAATAGACAGAGTCGCTTTGGATAATTTGGCAATAGCGAGTCTGACTTGTTATCGGAATCATTTAGGATTGTGGCCAAAATATCTAATAATGTAAGTTCGTAAATGAAGGTGATCTTGCCTAATGATAGACATCGTTGTGCCCTACTTGATCTGTGCGAAAATAGATTATTTCAAGGAAAAAACAGACGGATTTCATAATATCGCCAATACGCCGATCTCCCGGATCGGCCAGTATCTGACTGGAGATGTATAAAAATCTAATTCTTGTGCATTAAACCTACGAAAACAGTGATAGATTTATTTAATATTCAGGCTTGCGGCAGGTCAGGGAATTTAAAACTGGTCAGGGAAAGCCAGGAAATTTTAAGGAAATAGTTAGAGAATTTTCGATAAACTTCAAACAATTTCCTCTATTCTCCTTTTTTAATTTATTCTTTGGTTTTTATTTTATCTTTATTTTATTTGTAGATTTATTATTTATTTTATTTCCCGTTTTAAATCATTCTTATTTTTCACCTGTTATCAAAAAACTTCCCCTTTTTGTCAGTTTTACGCTCAAATGCCAACTGAATTAATAAAATCCGACTGTTTTCGGTCAGTTCATTCTTTTTTATTAAAAAGTCTAACATATTTTTTTTAGGATTTATCACTTTTAGTTGAAAATTCTACTATTTGGCTACAAACTTAATTATATTGTTAAAAATTTCAATTATTTGTTCTACTGTTACAATTCTTGCTGTTAGTTGAAAATTATATACCACTGTTTTAAAATTTCGTTTTTTATTGGTAATTAATTTTTTTAAATGAAAATTGAACTGTTCCATTTTTTGTTAAAAATTAATGTTTTTTAGTTGAAAATTCAACTATTCACTCAGAAAACCATTTGTCTTGATTTAAAGAAACCGTTTGATTAACATAAAATTTTTATTGAACCAAAAATGAATTTAAAAAAGAAAATTAATTTTAATTTAAAAAAATGCATCGAAACAAAACACAATTTGCTGATAGCCAGATTAATATTTTTCTTTTATTCAAAACAACAATTTTATTGTCATGAAAGAAACTTTTTTCTGAGTGTTACATTTTTAATTGAGAATTCATCTATTTGGCTAAATTCAAAATTTAACTATTTCATTTTTGGCTGAAAATTGATAGTTTTTAGTTGAAAATTCAAATATTTGGTTGAAAGTTCATGTATTTTATTTTAAATTCTTCCTTTTTGGGTAGAAAATGAATCTAATACTAAAATTCAATTCCAATCTAACATTCAACTGCTAGGTTAAAAAATCGAGGTAATTGGTCAAACATTTTTCTTAGTTGAAGATTCACCTTTTTTGGATGAAAATTAAATTATTTTTTTGAAATTCCTTTTTTATTTTGGTGGAAAAACAATTTTTTAAGCTGCACGTATAACTATTCCATTTTTTGTTAAAAATTGATCGATTGTAGTAAAAACTTCAACAATCTCATTACAATTTTCTACCCTTTTTTCATTAAAAAATCTTTTCTAGATGAAAAATTAACTATTTTGTCGAAAATTCGGCTTTTTTATGAATTCAACTGAATATTTTGGTTGCTACACCAACTATTATATTATTGCCGAGAACTCATATTTTTTCCTGAAAATTCAACTATACGGTTAAAAATTCGACTGTTTTGTTGTAAATTTAATTATTTTCTTCCAAATTCAACTATTTTGTTAGTCCTCTTTCTTTTATCGAAAATTTAACTGTTTCGTTGAAAATTCGTTTTTTTGGAAGACACGTGGTCCTTTTCGATTGGAAATTCTACTCTCTTCTTAAAAATTCATCTTTTTGGTTTAACAATTTAACTGTTTTTAATAAAATTGAACTGTTCTTGCTTGACATTTTTTTTGTTTAAAATTCTACTATTTGGTTTAACATTTTTCTTTCTGAGTTTAAAATTCAACGATTTGGAAAAATAAATTCAACTGTTTTGTTAAAGAAACCTCCTTTTTGATTGAAAATTCAACTGCTATGTTGAAAATTCTTTTCTTCGGATAGAAAATTCGTTCTTTCGATTAAAAATAATTTTCTTTGGTAGAAAATTCTCAGTTGAAAATTCACGTTATTTGATTGATAATTCAACTCTCTTCTAAGAAATTATTTTTTTAGCTTAAAGATTCAACTATTTTGATAAAAATGCAACTGTTTTTGATTGAAGTTCAACTTTTTCCTTCTTTGTTTGCAAATTCGATCATTTGGTTGGAAAATTCATGTTTCTAGTTTGACAATTCAAGTATTTGGTTAAAAATGCTATACTATTTTGTTGAAAATTTTTTTAATTGTCTTGAAAGTTTAAAAATTTATTTTGAAGTCTGATGATATCACTGAAAGTATTTAAGATAAATTTATAAACATGTTTTGCATTAACATTAATAATCTTCTAGTTATAAGTTTTTTTTACATAAAAAAAAATGATAAAGATAGCAATTAAAATTGAAAAAAGGGCGCAAATTTTGGGTTCGTGCGATCTAAAACTTAAAGGAGTTATTCTTTTTTGTATTGTCTCGCCCCCCCCACCCCGTAAGCTTTTCAATCAAAACGAACTGGTAATTAAAATTGAAAAAGGGCGGCAAATTTGGAGTTTTTGCGTTCCAAAACAAAGTCAAAAAAATGTCTAGTTAAACCAACCATAATTCTGGTTAAATATAACCTAAATATTTTTCCTGGATAAGGAATCAGAATTATAATTTTTTTAATCCGAATTTCTGGTAACTTTAATGAGAATTCCGATTGCTCTAACTACAATTCTGGTTGCTCTAACCAGAGTTCCGGTTGCTCTAACCAGAATCCTGGTTGCTCTAACCATACAAAATGGTAGGGGTATATTTAACCAGAATTATTGTTGCTCTAACCAGAATTCTGGTTGCTCTAACCAGAATTCCGGTTGCTCTAACCAGAAAAAATAGTAAGGGTATATTTAACCAGAATTCTGGTTGCTCTTTAGCAAAAATTTTGGTTGCTCTAACCAGAATTCTGGTTGCTCTAACCATAAAAAATGATAAGGGTATATTTAACCAGAATTCTGGTTAAATTAACCAGACTTCTTTTTATTGCATCAATCCGCCTCTGTACGGAATTTATCGACTTCAATCATCGAATGAACGGAGTGAGTTGAAGGAGAAGGAAGAGTTTCCAAGTCTCCCCACTTTGATAAATGCAAGGACAGGATCTTAGTGTAATCTCGTGGGAGAAGGAGTGCAAATAATGGAATCGCAATGGCAGAAGACTTCCATCTTGCAATCTGGAATCTTAGCCTGGGATGAATTAGCTGAAGTGCATGAGCGTGATGAGTAAGCCTGCCTTCTGCGTTACAAAAGGATAATATACATACAGCATACAGTGCATCCTCTTCTTTCCATCAACTTATTATCTTCCCTTCACTTATCTCCTTATCTTTTTCTTTTTCTC
>JAWWLR010000166.1:36208013-36245077 GCA_035041075.1 Acraspis erinacei | reverse complement strand
ACTTGCATTTCCTAGGCGTATTATCAACTTTATTCACTATAAAAGCAACAAGAAAATCAGTATAAACGTAAAATCGTGGTTTACCTAAATAAATTACTTTCGAGAAGGGAGGGGGGGGGCAATAATCAAATCAAAGGTTGTCGGCGAGGGGGAGTGGGCTGTCAAAAATTGCTCAAAACTGGTTTATACATAATATATAGTGTAAAATATTATATATAATATTAATTTGTTTTATGCAGAAAAGGTATAAACATAATATTTTCGCCTGGGTCTCATCAGTTCCGCTCCGAACAGCGGTGGTAGTTCATTACAAAAAATCCATGTTAGGTACACCTTATGCCCTGAAGTTGCCAACAGTTGTACAGTGTGTGAATGTGTGGTGCCATATGTATACCACTTCCACTTTCACGCATGCAAGAACTGAGGAGGGAATGTATGACTGCATGTGGTGCATTAAAGTACGCAAGGAGTGCAGGATTGGGGCTGAAGAGGGAGGCGGTCCAATGAGACAGGTGCGAGCCAATCAGAGGGCGCCATGTGCAATTTCCTTTGGTTCCTGCTTGCCCCGTTTCTCCTTCTTATCCCATTCTTAAGCTTTTCTTCTTCGGCTTTACCCACCACAATATCACCGCTTCATTTGCCGCCTTGGTTAAATGAGTCTTCCAAGGCGAGTGCACTCGCGAGCCCTGATAGGTCGCAACTTGCAGCTTTCAGGTCTTCCTAATCGCATAGAAAGGTGTCAAGCATCGGTGAATCTTTCAATCGTGGGATAATCTCCCTTATCCGGTTTGATATAATCTAATATAGAACTTTCTATAAAGGGGTTTTTATCTGTTGAACATTCTTTCCTTAGAATTGAGATAATTCAATTATTGTCGGATGTGTTGCTGCTTCTAATAATATTATTATATACTTATATTATTATTATTATTATTATATACTTTTTATATCACAAATGGTGTTGTTGATATTTTGGATGTCTTGACCAAATCCTTGGACATTTTCTGAAATTAATCATTTTTTAAGATCTTTTTTCTGTCTACTCTTCCAAACAATAATAGAATATTGATTATTCTTAAGATTGTGAAAAAAATGCTCACTAGCTCCAAAAAATTATTTAATTATTTTAGTTGGTCAAGAACTTCCTTGAAATCTTTTTTTTTTTAATGATATGAATCCCTTAAATCTAGCGAAATCCAATGAAATCCACGAAATACGTAGAAACTCATTGAAATTCTCTAGAAATCTGTTAAAATCTCTTGGAATCTTTTAAATATTATTGCTAATCTGGAAAGCTTTTTAAAATCCTTGAAAATCTCCTCAAATTCTACTAAATTCTTTGGAAACTACAATTTTAGAAAATCTTAGAAATCATTTGAAATTGAGTTACATTTCATTTATTTCCTTAAAACTTTTTAGAAATTTGTTTTAATCCCTTGAAACCTTTTTATCACTTTAAAATCATTTGAAATCCGTGGAAATCCTTTGAAATTTCATCATTTATTTTTTAATTCAATGATTTCCTTAAATATAGTGAAATCCCTGAAATACTTAGAAATCCCTTGAAATTGAGTTTCATTCAATTTATTCCCTAACCCTTCTTAGGAATCCGTTATAAATCCTTGAAATCTTTTCATTATTTTTAAATCATTTGAAATACGTGGGAAAACCTTGAAATTTCCTAATTTCTTTTTAAATCCAATGAATTCGTTAAATTTGATGAAATCCTTTAAAATCCCTGAAAGACTTAAAAATTCTTAGAAATCCCTTGAAATTCATTTAATTCATTTTAATTATTTAATTTTAATTAATTCATTTAACTTATTTCCTAAAACTTCTTAGAAATCCGTTTCCTGGGTACCTTTACGAAATCCTTTGACATTTTCTGAAATCCAGGGAAATTCTTTGAAACCCCTATCACTTTTGACATCTCATTTAATTCCTTCGAATTTGTCAAGAAACCCTAAACTCTTTGAAAGCCTCCGAAATCTCGTAAAATTCAAAATATCCTTTTAAAATTCATCGAAATCCATGGAAATCTCTTGAAATTTATTTTTAAAATCCTATGAATCCCTTAATCTCGTGAAATACTTTGAAATCCCTGAAATACGTAGAAATTCCCAAAAGTCCCCTGAAATTTCATTTAATTTAATTTATCTCCTAAAATTATCTAGAAATCTGTTAGAATCCCTTGAAATCTATTTTTAATATCACATATATCCTGGATACATTTTCAAAATCCTCAGAAATTTTCTGAAAACCTACGAAATTCTTTGAAAACTCTAAAAATTCTGCGATCTTGGTAAATTCCTTCGAATTTTTTAAGAACCCTTAAACTCTATGAAATCCTCTGAAATCCTGTTTAATGTTAAATTCTGATAAAGCTGCTAAAATAATCGCTTGAAATCTATGAAATCCTTCTATACCATTTTAAAATCCCTTGAAATCCGCAAAAATCATTTGAAATTTTATCATTTATTTTAAAATCCAATGAATCCCTTAAATCTGGTAATCTTGAAATTTTTTTGAAATATTATTGATATCCCTAGATAACATTCTAAATTTGTTTGAAATTTTCTGAAATCCTACCAAATCCTTTGAAAACTCTACAAAATTTAAAATCTCGTTAAATTCTTTAAATTTTTTTTAAGGGACCCGAAACTCTATGGAATCTTTAGAAATCTCGTAAAATATCATAAAATCTGATGAAGCCGCTTTCATAATCCCTTGAATTCCTTTGATACCCTTTTTAAATTCCTTGAAATCCTTGGAAATCCCTTTAAATATTTTTTTTAATTCGATAAATTCCTTGAACCTAGGAAAATCCATTAAAAATCCCTGCAATACCCTGGAAATCCATTTTATGTATAATTGATATTCTGGATAAATTTTTAAAATCCATTGAAAAATTCTGATATCTTATGAAATTCTTTGAAACCCCTAAAAATCGAAAAATCTCGTTAAATTCCTTCGATTTTTTTGAGGATTGCTACACTCTTTGAAATCCTCTGAAATTACATTAAATTTAAGAAAGGCGCTTAAATTATTCCATGAATTTGAATTTCATTTAATTTATTTTCGTAACTTGACTAGAAATCCGTTGAAAACCCTTAAAAACTTTCACACATAATTTCTATCCTATAATGATACATTTTTTAAATCCTTTGAGAAAAATTTGAAATCTCATTATATTCTTTGGAAATTTTTCAGAAATCCTAAATTCCGAAATATTTTAGAGCCCTTACAATCCCACAAAATATATGATAAAGTCCTTGCAATCCTTTAAACTCTTTTTAAATACCCTAAAAGGTTTGAAATGCCTTGAAATCTTTGCATTACTTTAATACTTTCTAAAAATCTCTTGAAATACTTCGAAATCCTGAAAATTCTCTGGAGATTTGAAATCTCTTAAA
Source organism: Acraspis erinacei (assembly GCA_035041075.1). Taxonomy (NCBI): domain Eukaryota; kingdom Metazoa; phylum Arthropoda; class Insecta; order Hymenoptera; family Cynipidae; genus Acraspis; species Acraspis erinacei. Next base: position 36,241,664 of record JAWWLR010000166.1, on the reverse strand, counting down.
ATTTCTGCAAAAATGTTGAAATCGGCTTCTTGAAATCTCATCCCTTGAAATCTTTGAAATTCTCTGAAATTTTTGGAATAATTTAAAATACTCTAAAAGTTTTGAAACCCTTTCAATCCTTTGAAACCCTTTGGAATTCTTTAAAGTCTGGTAACATTTTTTAGACACAAGTTGTAATTTTTATCCATTTTTCTTTAACAGAATCTTATCATAATTCTATTACAGGATTCCTTATAATTCAAAAATCAATAATATTTGCCGAAGCAGACGAAAACAGAAAAACATCTGCATAGTAATTTTCAAATAAATTAAAAAAAAATTATTCGAACCGTGCATCAAAATAAGGACTTAACAACTATAATTTAGAACTTTGCATAGAGTTTCAAGATGTAAGATATTTAATTATGAATAATTTGAATTCAAATAAATAGATTTAGAGTTTTGCCACGTGGAACTTAATGGTTTAGATATTTTAGACATTGCAACCGCCCCAGTAGTTTTCAAATTAATTGAAAGCATTTCCAGGTCAAATTTTTGTTGGTATAAAAATAACAAAGTTTAAATATTGAATTCATGTTGAGTAAAGACGAAAATATCCTCAAACATTGATCCACAAAGTGAAATTATACAACGAACAGAAAATTGTTTTCCAGAAACAATTAGTAATAAATAACCAAAACCATCTTTTTCAAAGACAAGATTAAATACAGGTCCTGACCAGAAAATATGACTAATCGCAGCGTCATATGAGTAAATTAGATCAAGGAAACCGTTATACCAACAAGACTACACAAATGTCTATTCCAATTTGTTCACAGATTTAAAACCCAAATACAAAATAACTTCAACCGAATTGTCCTCTCTCTCTCTCTCCACGACCACTTAGAAATTTCTCCCAAAAAAATGCTTGACCCTGAAGAGAAACCTTTCTCCGTCGAAAAAATTCTTTCCGAACCAGGGTCCATCTGGTATCTTGTATCTGGCAAATATCTGTGTGGGTGACGTGAAAGTCCATGGAATGTCAGAGCTCATTTTCCAGCAGAAGCGTGTCGTTCCTCCAGAGTCCAGAGTAAAATGTTTATGCACCCTCCAGGAAGGAAGAGGAAGAAGGACTTGGTAGGCGAGCGGCTGAGACGAGGACGTGAATTATGACTTCCGACCCATTTTCGCATTGTCGTCCCAATACTAGCTCATTCAAAGTCAGTAAGTCCATGGAGATAGTTAGCCTTCGACCAATAATATCTATATAGAATAGCAATAGAGGTCAGTCGTGTACAACTGTACACGAGATTTCCACTACCTGCAAGGACCTGGTGCGCGCGTATGATTTACGACAACTAATAAATCATTTCCGGATACTGGATAAAGTTCGGAAACTGAATCCGGACTCCTCGGTTAGCAGACAATGAGGACAGCTAGTGGCCTTCTGTGTCTGTGCGAAGCCCCAATAGTCTCGCTTTATGAAGAAAAGTCAGCCCGGGAATTGCGCAACAATAATAATGCCTTCAACCCCCACTAGAATTTCTAAAAAAAAAATCGACAATGGTCCAAGTTTTATAGCGACATAAATCATCTGAAAGGTATGAGCTTGGGGACAGACAGCGTTAAAGGTTAAAATAAAAACTAAAGGAGCACGTGCCCTACAGACAGAATATTCCTAGGACTTGGGAATATAGTGTCCTGCCGAGTTTAGAATCTGGAAAACTCATGAATGAAAGATATTTTCAGTTCCTTCCGGAAGAAGGTTTCCTTTCCTTTCATGTTCCTCAATTTCGAGAATCCTCTTTGCTTTCGAAATTCTCAGGGTTATGTTTTTTTCAGAAAGAATATTAACTGGAGACTCGCAGGAAGTAGGGTATAGTATTCGAGGGGAGCAGAAGGTTCGCAATTATATATTTTAATCAAGAAATTCCTTGCCTTAGTTCTGCCAATTACGGCGAGTCACTGTGTGAGCTGATTTGAGAGCAATTGTCGACTACGAAGCCATAAGATGTGCAAGTGTTTGCCCTCGGCACTTGGTAATCGAATCAATGATTTTATTCGAACAATATTCATCTATATCTGTTCTGGTAATCTTGTACTTTCTTATCTGGAACAGAATCACTCTTGCAAAGAGAAAAAAACATAAAGAGAAAACATTTAACTGATTTCAAAAAAGAAATAGTTTAATTGCACATAATCTTTTTTGCCACCTTGAGCATCCATTCGTCCATCTTTTCTCCTTGTACGGAAAAAACAAAGTTCACGAACTGCAAAATATTCAAATCTATACCTTCAGCTTTTTATTGCATTTTGTGATTTAAATTTTATTGTCGGAGAAACCTCTACTTAACCAATGTCAGACATGTACATTCAAGAATATATCAAATTTCAATATCCATCCACTGCAAAATATCAAATAGTGTAACTTGCGAATAATGATTTCTTATCGCTTGCAAGATCTTCTGAAAAGCTTCCGAGATGTTCTTTATTATGTCTGGCTTTCACGTGTCTCTCAAGAGTTTCGTCATGATATTCATAAAGAATGTTTTATTGAAAACAATGTTCTTTCTAAAAATGGAAATGATCAATGACGTGGAATTAAAATTCGTCTGAATTGCGGCAAGTTCACTTCTCTGGTCATTGATCCCTCTCGTTGTGGTTTATTGGCCACTTATCGACTTTTGCCTAAGGTCAACGTGTCTATCAAGGCCACGAGAATAAGATGAAGGAGATTTTATAGAACTACTGTCAAAGAGCTTCTGAAGAGATAGCAGCTTTCGAAATTTTAAGACATCATTATAAATTTTAAGAGATCATTATAAATTATGGGACATAACATTAGATCAGAACTGATAAAGAAAGAGTTGAGAGTCGATGGTGTTGCGTGTAAAAGGTTCAAAATTATTGCATATTAATGACGAAATTTGCGAATTATTAAGAAGACAGAATCAGATTCCAATAGGTCTCAGTATCTATTTATAGATGTTAAATATTTTTATGAATAAATCTGGCTTTTTGGTTTCATCAGAAATTTGGGTAATTTTAAATGTAGTTAGATGAGACTCAGATAATTTAACAGATGTTTGTCGTCTTAATCGATTACGGAATACGCTTATAGAATTAGTTGCTGTATCATTCAGAAAGAATAAATTTACTTTCCCATCATTTCAGGAAATCTTAATGTTTTACAATTTTACATTAACGAACAAAAATTAACGCTCGGAAATTACAATCTAGAAATCTAAGTGAATACCAGACATATTTTTTACGATAATTGTAATCCCCAATTATCGTAAAATGATTATTCCTGAATTATAATTAAAGAATTGTCATTTAGGAATGACTGTCCTAGAATAGTCATATCTGATTCATCAATGAGATTCATCAAGGAATTCTCATCGCGGAATTATAATGATAAAATTATCATACCGGAATGATGGTTTCAACCTGATCATTGCTGAATTATCATTTGAAACTGGTAATTACGGAATTTTTATAACTGAATTATCATCCCGGAATAATGACCCCAAAATGCAATTTTTGGAATTATAAGAGTTACTGAATTGTCATCCCGATTTTTGGAATGATGATTATGAAATTATCATCGGAAAAGTGTCATCGCGAAATTATAAATAAATAATTGTCCTGTAATGATTATCCCAACATGAGAATAAGGTCAATATTATTAATGAATTATCGTTAAAGAATTATCCTATCGGAAATGAGCATTCCAAAATAATCATCAGATTCATCAAGGAATTCTCATCGCGGAATTATAGTTATAAAACTCTCATACCGGTAAGATGATCCGAAAATTGTAGTCGGGGAATCAAAATCCCGGAATAATGATCCCAAACTGATATTTGGCGAGTTATAATTCCAGAATTATAACAGTTACAGAATTGGCATCCCGAAAATTGAAAGTGTCATGCCGGAAAAATGATCCGAAAATTGTAGTCGCGAAATTATCATCCCGGAACAATGATCCCTAAATGAGAGTCGGGGGCATATAGCAATTCAGGAATTGTAATTATTTTTATGCCAGAATAATTATCCCAAAATTATCGTTACGGAATAATTATTCGCTGATTATAAAACACAATAGCAATTAAATATAATCATTTGCATCATGGGAACGATTCCTTTCAGTGTTTAACACCCAACTATCATCGCGGAGCAGTAAAACCTATGGGGTGTAACGAGACCCGTAAAATATAACGAGATACGGCAAGCAAGTTGGGCGTTGGAGGGGTGACGGGCTGGTCGTATAATAATTAATAACCCCAGCCGGTGAGTGGTCCGCGCAAGCTCCGCCCCTCTCCCCCTGATTTATGAACCGCAACGCCCTCCCTGTCATAACTGGTGATGGTGGGGGAGGCGGCGGAGGCCGTGGAGCGCATAAGTGCGTAGGAGTATGGTGGGGGTTCCGCGGCGCAGGAGTGGGGATAGCGAGAGCGGCGTACAACATAGTCGCGATCGAGCCGGTTCTTCCCCGTGCGATCAGTCGGTCTTCGTCCTTGCCGGATGACACGTTGTTGTCAAAAGGACCTCTTTGATAGTTTTATTCATATGCGCCAGCGCTGCCGGCGCCGTTGATTCGACGGAGCGCATACAATTCCTTTGTCTTCGGTGCAAAGCGTCTCCGCGAGTGGCTCTCGCGACTAAGTGGAGCGGCTCTGTCCGCTCAGTCGGTAATTCATTTCCGGTGTCTAAACATCGGGATAAGGACCCCTGTCCTGATCAGGGCACAAATCAACCCCGAAGAGGAACGATGCAACTCATGCGATGGAGCATAACGAGGCGTCTCGACAGCCGAGGAATGAGCCAGCGTCGCGACGTCAAGAACTGTCAGACTGATCCAGCTGGACCCCGCCTGTCTTATTCACGGTCTTCCGGTACGATTTCGCATTTTACGACCTCTTTCCGTGCCACGAAAACCGCGATGTTTACGCCTGTTCACTCCTCCCCTTTCTTTCGAGCACGTGGTGCTTGTCAAATGAAAGTACCAAATTGGAAAGTTCGCGAAACTTCGGCTGTGTTGAATCAGTGAGGGGAAAAGTTCAAAATTCGAGAGGCATATGGAATTATGTGTTGTTCAGTTTTCGGTTCAATTGTGTGTTTCGAGGAAATTAGGTGTTCACTTTTTGGAATGTTAAGTTAAATGAAAGTTAAGGAGTCGTGAGTAATAAGTTAAGGATTTTATTACGTGATGTCAGAAAGTAGCTGTTATTCTTGTTTCACGAGTTTTTATGGTAGAGTTCATATTCTGGTAAAATTATTTAAAGTTGGTCGAAAGACTGATACTTTGCAAATCATTAAAGTCACCAATGATTCTTACTTTGAAATTGTGCTCACATTGTAAGTGTACAAAATTCATCAATATTTGTTCTCAAACCATAACTCTTTTACATAAATTAAAATCAGTAAATAATTAAAAGTGATACGTAAATTAGATTCATGTGCTTTTTTTGTGTGCAGCAAAAATATGTATATGTATTTACAAGCAGTCTTGCGTGACTAGTTAATTACAAAAGACTTGTGAAAAACAAATACATACAAATTCACATTTATCTCTGTACAGTAATGTAATGACAAGAAACATTTAATTACCTGCAGTATATATTAGTGATAGCAATCAACTTAAACATCAGTTTATTTGACTTGCTTTTTTCTTGTGGAAAAAATAGACCGAATATCGTGTACTACATTTTTCAAAACCGTGCTTAAACTTTTAACGATTACAGAAAGTGCATTTTTTCTCAAATAAAATTGCCGTGATGAAAGTTTAAATTGAAATAATGAGACAGAAATACCGTTTCGATTATAAAAAGTAACGTATCTTGTACACGACACGTGTCAAGAAGTCAAAATCAATTAGATTATAAAATTTATTTGAAATCAAGGAAACGCAAATTTTTAACTTTAAATGAATACTCATGTTGGAATTATTAAAATTCCTTATCACAAAGTCCGTGAGTATCCGCTTGTTAACGCGTTGAGAAATTCTTTTCCGGTAACAGAAAATCTTTTGCCTTTCATAAAGAAATTATAAAGTGAAATTTCGTTCTTAGCTATATTAGGATATATTTTATAAACAGGAAAACAAAGTTCTATCTTCTGTGAGAAACATTAGTGGCTTTTATTTTAGAGAAAATTTTGGTGAAATTTACTTAAAAAAATGTGCTTGAAGTTTTGAACATTCACATAAAGATTTTTTTATTAAATGTCTTTTATATTAAAATCAGTCCACAAATAGTGATTCATTATATTACAATGATTCAGTTATAAAAGAAACTTATATATTTTTTATTCATAGTTGGAACAACTTTTCTAGATCAGATATATTTCCTTTATTTGAATATTCAGAACTTTAGATACATACTTAAAGTTAGGAATATTCAAATAAACAAAATATTTCTTGCGCAGAAATAAAAATTATGACGCAGTATTTTTTTAGGCAGATAGGACCGAAATTTAGTTGTGAAACAAGAGTATTACATGAAGTTACCTCGGCAACGGTTGAAGTAAGACCCGCAAAAAACAAGACGCAGCAAAAGTTAGCCTAGCTTTTTTCTGAACAAAAACCATTACCTTCCTTTTAAATTAAGAAACATTTTAGAAACTTTCCCAGTTTAGTAAACAAAAATTACAATCATTGAAAATATTTTGCATTCTCAACACGGAAAAAAGTTGACGAAACTTTATTTGACTGTTTATTTTAGGAAAGGCCGCAAACTGTCGAAAATTTCTTATAACGTTTATTACAAGTTCAAGATAATCTTCGATATTCCTTATAGAGCCTTGGAATTTTTCCATAACTTCTCGAAATATCTTATTCCTATTTTGATAATCATCATTAAATAATTCGCGGACTCTTTTTATTATTTTGTCTAGAACACTGTAAGAAATTTGTGGCCTATCCTATAGTCGAAAACTTTTTTTTAATTCTCGATATAGATATTTAATATTTACTTCACTTTAATGAATGCATGGAAAATTATTTGACGTTTCCAGTATTTTTTTGTTTGAGTCATCTATATCAATTCAAATAAAGGTAAACTGTCATATTGTATCAAGATATAAAGTTTAATCTAAAATATTCCCCATAGAGATGAATGGAATGAGTCAAGTCACCGAAAACATGATAATGAATGATCAATAATACAGATAAATTACTTCAGCACTATTGCGTTTAAAATATACTCAAATAAGATGTGAAAGAATATTTTGCGAAGAATGTCCAATTGGCTTTCTTGAAATATTTTAAAGCAATTACCTATACGTGGTCCGAATACAGGCATCCTGATCAAGATTTAATAAACTATAAAGCTTTCATTTAGATAGCGTTTTGTTTCTTTCATAAAATTGAAAATTTAAATACTGGTGCGTTCATCATTCAAATGCGAAACTCATATGTGTTGAAAGATGAATATAAATATACGGTAAACATCCTACATGCTCGAATATATATTCGGTAGAGGGACTCCCAAAATAAGTATATAATAAAATAAATCATTGATTACTACAACGAGGAAATCTTATCTCGAGTCCGAATTCCAGAATACATTTCCATATTATACCGATATTTAAAAAATGTCATAACGTCGGCTTCTCATTAGACGTTTCAATTTTACGAATATCTCTCAGGCACTTAAAAAATCCCTTCCTAACATTCCCCCATTATCTCGGATGCTTACACTATGCATCATCATTTACTAATGAACCCCAAAGATACAGTCCCATGTCGGCCGCAGATGATTTGCCTTAAAAACTGATTAACGAAACTTCTCGCGCTTATCAAAAAACACTTACTAAAATTACATCATTCAGACTGCCACTACATGTCTCGCATATTTTTTCTGTTACAGGAGAAGAAAATGACTCAGCTTCGGAGGACGAGGAAAGTGGAGGAGGAGCCATCGGCGAAGAGGCCGTTGATCTTACGGCTGCACGTTCCCATCACGGGGATGAGGACGAGAAAGATCAGGAGGAATTACCAATGGAGGAAGACGAGGATGAAGGAGTTGTTGATGAGCAGGAGGAGCAGGACGAAGACGAGGAGGGTTCGCGCAAGCAAATGCGAAATCGCCAGGATGCAGAAAACAATAACAGCTTCGTCGAGGGTGGTTCAGCTGCCGGAGTCTTCCCTCCCGCCGGTACTAGTCACGTTACACTTGGGGCTCTTGAAAATACAAAAGTTGCAGTTGCCCAATTTGCAGCATCGGCCCTGGCGGGTAGTGCAGACAGCGAGGCGGCCATGCAAGATTACGCCCTCTTGCAGAGTACCCTCTACACTCTTCAGCACCAACAGGTTTTTCAACTCCAGCTGATCAGTCAACTGCGGCAACAATTATCAGGGTCGCAACCTGGAACGACACCGGCGATAGGAGACTCGGCGACCACTGATAGCAAAGAAGCTTCACCATCCCCAATTACAAATCCAAAATCCCTTCCTATCCTCGCTTCCCCTCCTCCATCCCGACCACCCAGTCATCAACAACCATCCCCATCGCCTCTCACCCCCAGCTTGCCCCAGGAACGACCCGTACCCACAAGTAGTGCTTCTCCCGTCGGCGTACCTCTTCCTTCATCCACCGCGACGACGCCAACCACAACATGTAGTAACATGGTAGCCATGAGTCATCAGATGCCACCGCTCTGCTCGATAAGTTCATCCCTCGCGTCGACGATCATCACCAACAACGATCCATTACCTCTTCATGAACCGAACACCCTGGAGATGCTTCAAAAGCGCGCTCAAGAGGTACTCGATAATGCAAGTCAAGGTCTGCTAGCGAATAATCTGGCAGATGAGCTCGCCTTCAGGGGTGGCAAAGGTTCGAGATTATCTCCCTACGACTCGAAAACGGGTGGCAGCAGGGGCGAGCCCTTCTTCAAACATCGATGTCGCTACTGCGGCAAGGTCTTTGGCAGCGACTCCGCCCTCCAGATCCACATACGGTCCCACACAGGTGAGCGTCCCTTTAAGTGCAACGTCTGCGGGAGCCGATTCACCACCAAAGGAAACTTGAAGGTCCACTTCCAAAGGCACACGGCCAAGTTTCCGCATATTAAGATGAATCCCAATCCCGTTCCTGAACACCTCGATAAGTATCATCCTCCACTCCTCCAGCAGCTCGCAGCATCCGGACAGAGACCCTTACCATCTCCACCACCTCCACCCCACCCGCATCACCCCTCTTTTCATCCTGGCGCAGCACATGGTTTTCTCCCCCCACAACCTCCCTTACCTCTTAGTCTACCCATGCCCGGTATGTCGCCCCTTTATCGACCTCCTCTCGTCAATCACCGAGATGATCAAGATGTCCCTGAGAACCTCAGCAAGCCTATGACAACGGCACCTGCAACCTCTCCGCAATCACCTAACACCCATTCGAGTTCACATCATTCCTTTCTTGATCATCAACCACAAAAACAAATGCAGGACCCAAAAGAAGATTTAAGGGAAGAGATAAAGGTCGAGCAGTCAACGCCAGAGTCATTTCAGCTACAACCATCCATGCAGGAGAATAAGGAACCAATCACGCTGAAACGTGAACCAGAGGACGTTGACGAACTACCAGAAGAGGAAGGCGAGGAATTCGATGAGGCGACTAGGAAATTTATGAACTCCTCACCATCCTCGGCAAATCCTCCTTCCCATCCTCAACAGTACGAGGATTGTAGTATGGATAGCAAAATTAGTGGACGTTTGGAAGGTGACGTGGATATGGAAGCTGAAGAGGATATGGATGAGCAACCTGAGAATCTCTCAAGTAGAGGACCTGGAATCCCTCTTTCACAACAGCCAATTCCGTACCCTGGGGCCTCACCAGCGAGTAGCAGCGCCAGTAGTGGAAGTCTTCAGACATCCTTTTCTGGAATCATATTCCCTGGACCATCACCTCACCACCAGTTACCTCATCATCCTTCGTCAACAACTGGAACGACTCCTACAGGCTCTGTCAACGATATGATCGTTGATCCTGCGAGAGATCCAGCTATCTATTCAAGCCTCCTACCTAGACCTGGTAGCAACGACAATTCTTGGGAGAGCTTAATAGAAATCACAAAATCCTCGGAGACAATGAAGTTGCAGCAGTTGGTGGACAACATCGAACACAAGTTGACGGATCCGAATGAATGTGCTATTTGCCATCGAGTGCTGTCCTGTAAAAGCGCTCTGCAGATGCACTACAGAACGCACACGGGAGAAAGACCTTTTAAATGCAAAATCTGTGGAAGGGCCTTCACCACGAAAGGCAATCTCAAGACTCACATGGGAGTCCATCGAGCGAAGCCACCTCTACGAGTGCTTCATCAGTGTCCTGTTTGTCACAAGAAATTCACCAATGCTTTAGTTCTTCAACAACACATACGACTGCACACGGGCGAGCCTACGGATCTCACTCCAGAGCAAATCCAAGCGGCAGAAGTAAACGAGTATCCAGGTTACCCTCACAATCCTCTCAACTCATTTCTTCCACAGGGATTCCCACCTCTTCACCCTGGTGGTCCAGGTTTCTCTCTAGCCTTTCCACCATCTCGACATTCACTAGAAAGGCAATCCCTGGAGAGTGAAGCTGACATGAAAGAACATCAACACCACCAACTTCAATTTCAACAGCAGCAACACAGATACATGGAAGAACATGGTGATGACATGGACGACCAGGACGAGGATGAGGAGGATCGGAGAGAAGAAGACGAGAGGTGTGACGAAGCTCAGGAAAGGCGAATTGCTGAGGAGGATGAGGAACTAGAGCAAGAGCCCGAGGAACCTGAGCACAAAGAAATACCTATCATTCCTTCCTTCTCAACATCCCTAGCAGCGCTTGAGAACCAAGTCAGGACGATCACGACGATGGCGCAGGGACATATGAACTCTGTCAGGTCGCCTCCTATTCATCGGTACAATGGCAGCGAGAAGAGTCATAGTCCACCTAGTGCAGGGGCACCTCTGGACTTGACACCAAGAGCCTGCTCGACACCAGCATCCGTAGCTTCCGCTTCGACACCACCGCCTCAAACCACACCACACCACCCCCATCCATTCGGCATGTTTGCAGGACTATTACAGGCGGTGTCTTCATCGCCATCTGTGAATACGATGGGCTCGAGCATAAATAGCTTTTCGCCGATGAACGCAGTCAGTCCTGGCAGTGCTGGCGGCGGACCTTTAGCCTCGTTAACATCATCAGCCGTTTTGGCAGCAACCTCGACTTACAATCCGCTTGGCCTAGCTGTCGGAGGCCCAGCAGGTAGGCGCTGCTAGCACATCGAAGGGCGAGCCGCAGTTCCCGCTACACCTTCCCAATCCGAAACACTCTCATGATCTTCTTATCTCGATTCTCAAATGTCTCCTCTCTCGACAACCGACCTATCATCTTCCGAGTGAAATCACCCTTGATGAACTGTAACCAACGACCCTTTCGAAGTAACCACTTTTTTCCAAATATCCTTACGTGGTGTAGCTGGACCTAGCACTCCCCTCTCTTGTTCTTTAAATGTGTTATTTCCTTGATCTCGTTTATTTTGTTAATTTTGTCTGAATAGATGTATCTTTTACTTTAGTATTTCCACGACTTCCTTGCACGTTGCTCATACGATACAGCTAGAAAGATTACAATTCGAGTAGAATGGATCATGTTGAGTTAGATTTTCGTGGAAATTTCTATTGTTTTAAAGTTGGATTGTTTTAAGGCATTTTTCAAAGACTCTTTAGTTAATTGTATAAAATTTGTAGTTCCTAGATAAAATGCCGATTATATTATTTAACTTGTATTGTAATTTAGCTGGCTGAATTAAGAATGTTCTTACGACTTGGTTTTTAATATTAATTTAAAAGTCACTGCAATATACGTTCGTCACGTACTAGATATAGGCAATTACTGATTTATGTTTTAAATAAAATGACGAATATTAGGTTATTCTTGTTCGGCGAGTAACCATTCAAACATACACATGTACGGTTATAAATAAATTGTTTTATACAACATAACAGTTGCTTTGCATCGATCCATTCCATTCCTTTACTGTTATCTTAATGCGACTTGTTTTACATTTTAAATACATCAGGGTCAGTTTTTCTCTCATTAAGGCAAGTCTAATTTTGCACAAGCAATATAAAGTTGTTCTTTCAAAACTAATCCAATACAAAGTTTTATTACGAATCAGATTCTACATGCAAGTTAATTCACGTTACTTCATTGTTTTTAAACATTCCTTAAAGTAACTATTTCAAGACATTTTTCAAGCCGAGTATGAACAATTGGCATCGATAGAGTACTTAGATTAGAGTAACTTTCTTTTCTTTTTCTATATTGATATGAAAAACATTCGCGTGAGAATGACTGAAACATTGCACGATTTGTTGCAGTACGTGGCAACACTACGTGTAATATCTGCTACAAGACATTTGCGTGTAACTCTGCATTGGAAATTCATTACCGGAGCCACACGAAGGAACGACCTTTCAAGTGCACCATCTGCGATCGAGGATTTTCGACTAAGGTAATTGTCATATAAAAAGTTTAGTTGAAAAAGGAAGTGTACAATTTGACAAGTCACCAAGGAAAGATTAAGACAGTCAGCAGGTGATTTGACAAACAGGACACGTTTCATCAGATTAAATTCCTCATATTAGGGGATTATTGAATGTTAAAAGATTAATCTTAATTAGCTTTGAAACAAGAAATGGCTCAAATCATTATATAAATCATTTCATTTAAAGTAAAAGATCTCTCTAAGATGTATGGAGTTTTCATTTAGCAATACTTTCAGAGTGACGGCACAGTGGTAGAATCGTGCTCATGTGCTGAGCGGGGAAACGGATTACCCGCAAGAAGTTCTACTACCGTTAGATCAGATCTTCCATACCAGTCATTATCAGCTCGGCCACCATCGATAGTATCGACGGAATCTCAGGAGAAGCCAAAACGCAGGAGACGGCGGCCCGAGGATCGTAAGAATCGGGGGCGGACTGGTCCTGCAGGGGGGCGGGGACTGACGTCTACCTATGCTGCAATCTATGGGGACGTACGCCTGCCCCCACTGATGCCCCCCGCCCTCGGACTTCTAACCTCGGACCCCGTATTCCTGGTAAGAGCCTCCCGAGCAAGTCGATAATTTGCCCATAAGGCTGATCCGCGAGGGTTTTATCTCAATAACCCTTAATCGTTGTCAAAATCAAATTGCTCTAAGATGCTTCCAAAGAATCAAAAATTGTCTAGCTATTTGAAAATTACTTAAAATGCTTCGCTTTTGCATTGAAGATAATCAGAAACTTACTAAAACTAAAACAATATATGCTAATCTCCGTCTTTTGAATCTTCAGGGCAACATGAAGCAACACATGCTAACCCACAAGATCCGGGACATGCCTCCTCATCTCTTCAGCGATTCGAAGCCGCCAAATCAACAGCATCAGCAACACACCCCTGATCACGAAACTTCGAGGAGTCCGATGTGCACTGATGAGTCAAGTTTGCCTCCACCACCTCCACCGCCTCCACCTCCACCGCCGATGCCACCAACATCAATGGAGTCTCCCATTCCAGTGAAGAGACCTCTATCCGAAAGCGAACTTGCAGCTCCCAAGAGGCCGCACAGTAAGTAGAGCTAGTTTTCTTGAAGAGTTTAGAATAAAAAAAACTGCATTTTCATCGGATCTCAAACATTCTCAGAGTTCTGTTCATTAACTTGTAAAACTGCTACTTTCTTTGGCTGTAAGTGTAATTTTTCCAATGAGAATGTGGTTCATCGCTTCCTTGCGTATCTCTGTGTCGATCTGCGCAATCCCGCTTGTGCTGACTTATTATCCTTTAACCGCTACGCGGCTAACCTCCTAGACATACTGATCGCTGGTGGCAGGTTAGAACCTTTTTATGGCTTGTTATCGAGAAGGTAAATCTAGAAGTTATATACTCTTACGGAAAGAGAAATATTGGTAATCGTTAAGAGCACTTCCTTTCAAATTTTCAAAGTAAAATCACGTCTTAAAACAAGTTTTAAATTTAAAGGATAGTATCAGTTAAAAAAAGAATAAACATAAGAAGGGTGAAAACTCTTTAAGAGAGGCAATTGGCAGGGTCAGCTTAGCGAAATGTGTGTGTATTTGCAGGCATGTCCAGCAAGCACTTGTGCCAGGTTTGCAATAAGAATTTCTCCTCGTCCTCGGCGCTCCAGATCCATATGAGAACACACACTGGTGACAAACCATTCCGGTGCACCGTCTGCCAGAAGGCCTTCACCACCAAGGGCAATCTCAAGGTACACACACGAAAAACACGATACTCTTTCTAATATCTGTCGCGCTACTCTCTCGTCTTTCCTCTTTGAATATCCTAACACCAAAGTCTCACTAACGCTAGTAAGCTGCTATCGCTTTTACTAACGCTAAAGCGTCACGTACTATCGTACATGAATCGATAGTGAATAACAAAACGACTGAACGAGAGCGTAATCTAGAATTCTATTTAGAATTCAACAAAGACTGCTGTTTTAAATTTGTCTTTCCACTTTGCGCAGGTCCATATGGGCACGCATATGTGGACCAACGGAACCTCTCGGCGAGGACGCCGAATGTCTCTGGATCTACCTCCTCTACCCATCACGCCCAAGGACTCGGAGTTTCTGCAGCGACGGCCGGATCTCTTCTATCCTTACCTGCCCACGCCATTCCTTAATGGAGTCCAGCAGAAAGTACGTATCACGATTTGATAACCTTTTGGAACTTTGTCAAGGAAACTCTTTGATGAAAGATTTTTAATTTCTTTCCATTTTTAGGTACTTGCTCTTAAACCTAACGAGGCGTGATTTACTTACAGCTGAACGAGATCTCGGTGATTCAGGGTAACAATGGTTTGCCAGCCCATCCAGTCAATGCCAGCAAATACGCTGGGATATTCGGTTCAGTATACGGTGGAAGCTTCCCTATGGAAAAGCAACCAATGACACCTACTAACGGTCCGATGAGCGACACCAAGTCTTCGCTAGCTTCCGGCTCCATGTTGTTCCAGACTCCTTCCCCGTCTCATTCCCCCGGGGCGCCGTCCTCTAACACTGGCAATCAAAATTCAGCGAGCATGCCCGCCTGGAGTGGCGAACCTTTACAACATCACTACGAAAGAGATGCACCTTCAAGAACCGAGAGCAACGCGACTCCACCATCAGCGCGATTGCCACCTCCACCTGCGCCTCGAGGGGAAGGTCTAGCTGCGTGAAGATTCTGCATTTCCGTTCCTCGCTACCCACCCCCCGAAATTCGTACTCGCTAATCAGCAACCAAACCCAAGGATTTCCATCTGCTGGGTAAAGGAATTGATAACTTCGCAGCGGTATTTCCAGTTGAGTGTTATAACACAGCCAGCTTTTCCATTTACTCATTACGTTTGCTATAGACAGTACGAAGTTCGTCATCAACCGGGATGGTTATCCGAGTTTCACGGTTACTTTCGACATATCCCCCATGGTTGCAGAGCCAGCTTAAGAAGACATCATGTTCCTATTATCACACTAGTCTTAACGTGTAAAATACAATCGACAGATCGATGGATCAGTCGACAGCTTTCGGATAGGATAGGTGAAGAAGCGCCCGACCCAGGGCAACCCAGAGAGGTTGGGTGCTCCAATTATACATACAAATATGATAAATGAATTGAGTTTTTAATAAACGATTGTCAATCCATTCGATACAGAGGCGACTCGCGGCGCCTAGACTGAGCTCTGCTGCCTAGCCAGCTAGCCACAAGACACGTGGCGCCGCGCTTCTTTGAGTCTCCGTATCAGACCGTCCATATTCGCGACAGTGATGGTCTCCTCGCCTAGGTTTAAGTCACATTATTACACATGATGTATATAAATATCGTGCATATACACATATAGTGCATATGTACATATACATACATGTGCATATGGATATATATGAATATATATATCGTATCAAAGAGCGTCGTCGTGAGTGCATGAGTTGTATACAGTATGAAGAGTATATGTTGAAGAATGCATGAGTCGAGCGCAGGAGAAAGAGAATATATTGTTTCTAATAGGAAAACGCATGTAAGTAGACGCGGGCCCGGCAGCGCCCCTCGCTGTGATATGAGAGGAGCAGCCTGCAATCACTAAACCAATGTACTTATTTCCTGTATTATAGTATTATATATATTATATATATATATATATATATATATTAATAAATTAATTATTGTATTATTATCGTGCGTAGAGTAACGCGACACTTACGTACACGCATAAAGGCGAGCGTGTGTACAAACTTGGTATGATTGACTCTAGAGCTAATCAATTAACACTAAATTATTTTTAGAAACTTACCTTTGTTCCCGAATAGATTTCAATTTTTCTAAATTTTGGAAATCTACTGTCAATTATGCTAAGTATGTTCGAGTATACCGTAACGTTACATTAGCTACGTGCAGATGTTTATTCAAGTCTGATGAATTATTATTGAGGCTTCCTTATTATAATTTTGCCTGTGCCTAGTATACGAACTTTACCGACCAATGAACCAGTGATTCAGTTTAAGAAATCATACGTACATAGTGATATACTTTTTTTCTAGAAATTTAAGTACGAAAGTGCGTACTAATCTTCATCTAACCCTCAATTTTAGGTACTCATACTTCGATTGCATGACACCAGTGTATCGCTTACGAGTTTGGCTAATCTGTTTTGCATTCCCTT
The DNA here is from genome assembly GCA_035041075.1 of Acraspis erinacei. Taxonomy (NCBI): domain Eukaryota; kingdom Metazoa; phylum Arthropoda; class Insecta; order Hymenoptera; family Cynipidae; genus Acraspis; species Acraspis erinacei. Next base: position 36,224,981 of record JAWWLR010000166.1, on the reverse strand, counting down.
TTAAATTATCAAATTTATCGCGAGTGAATAAATTCAATTCTGTTTAAAGAAAGCACAATTTATTAATTTTCTTTTCAATTTAAAAGATTTTGTTGGGAACTGTAACCCATGATTCCATGTTAGTGTATAGAATTCCTGAAAAGAAAACCAAGAACCGAATCCTCTTCCTTCTCTTTTTTTATTTCTTTCGTCTTTTTTATTTTTATCATTATCAAATCACAATTAAAATACATTTCTAAATAATATTCGCCAACATGTTGGTACTCATACCCTTATCAAGATAAAAAAATGTTTGAGCTGGCAGGAACAACAACGAAAGTTCGTTGTTTCGTTGTTGTTCCTACCTGCTTAAAATTTTCTTACCGTGATAAGGATATAAGTTCAGAAACGGAAAATATTATTTACGCATGTTTCCTTTGAAATTTAATAATAAGAAAAATTAAAAAAGACGCATTTTATTAATTAGGATGTTTCTTCGAATTACAATAGGAACATTTTATGACGGTTGTCTAAATTTGGTCGTTGGATTCTTGGTTTTATTTTCAGAAATTCTAAACATTAACTTGATTATTGGGCATTAAGTAGAATTAAAAATTTTATTCCAATCGAATTTAAAAATTTTTAAACTTGCATTTCCTCGTATTTCGATTGAAAGGGTCATATATGTTTTGCATTCCCTTTTAAATTATCAAATTTATCGCGAGTCAGTAAGTTCAATTCTATCAAAAGTAAACACAGTTTTGGGAACTGTTTGAGATCGCGGTAAAAAAGACTTGCATTAATGTATAGAAATCCTGAAAAACCCCAAGAATCAAATCCCATTCCCTTTCTTTTTTATTTCTTTCGTCCTTTTTATTTTTATTATTATTAAATCACAATTAAAAAACGACTGTAAATAATATTCACCAACTTTTCGCTACTCATAAAGCACTCTTATCAAGTTAGGAAAAATTTGAGCACGTAGGAACAGCAACGAAAGTTTGTTGTTCCGTTGCTGTCCCTACCTGCTCAAAATATATGAGTATCGAAATGGTGATTATTATTTGCAATTCTTTTTATTGTAACTTAATAACAATATAAATAAAAAAGACAATATTTTTTTGTAATAAGTATCTTTTTTCAAATTACAATCAGAACATTTTATGGCAGTTGTGCAAATTTGGTCGTTGGATTCTTGATTTTATTTTCAGGAATTCTATACATGAACTTGATTATTGGACGTTTACTACGATTTTAAATTTGATTTTAATCTTCTTTAAATTTTAAAAACTTGCATTTTCGCGTATTTCGATTAAAAGGGACATGTCGCTTTCGTCAGAGAAAAAAATACTCAAAGTATCCAGTAAATAGAAATGAGGCACGGACACAATTAGTTAGACAGAAGATAATTTAATGGTGAAATTTATTAATTAGTCTTTATTTATTGAGCTTATTTAAAAATCGATCGTATTAACTTTTCGAGCATTTACGATATTCTATATCATGATGTGATTTACGCGATACCAAAAAATTAATAAAATACATGTTCCATTACCGTGGTAGGAATCTTGATTTCAAGTAGCATAATGTGTTAATAAATTTTATATCGTTTGTTAATTTTACTTCAAAATTGGGTTACACGACACTCGCGGTTATGCTCATAACGTAATCACCCCAGTTTCGGTTTCTTTCTTCAGTGCGCAATGTTTATGTATTCTGCGCTCCATGCGGAGATATATCTAACACTGTTTATAAAAAAAAAGTGTAAAACACTATCCACGTGTGACTGGAAACATGCAGTTCAGCTTGGAAGGCGAATTTGGTATTTTAAAACTTCCTGTCTGAAGATTATGATTATTTTTCAAGATTGTGGCTGGTGCAAGAAACTGTATCGCCTTTCAAGCTGAGTCCGGCAAAGCACGCGACACACGAAAGCATATCGACATTTTTGTATTAAAAAAAAATCCAAAATATATTTATACGTTGGTAACTGTAAACGAATTCCGGGACAGTAGATATCAAGAACATGTAGCTGTAGAGTAATCACTGTCAATGTACAATATCCATTAACCACATGCAAAGGAAGATCAAAACCATTTTGAAGTAATATTGTAGCCACTGAAGCGGTTGGTAGAGAAGTGAAAAATTTGTCATGGAAAGTCGCAATGCGGAAACCAAAATTTGTTGCTTTGATTGACAAAGTTTTTCGGTTTATTTAGAAAAAAAGTACATTCCGCTTGTGGACTGAAACTTGCATCAAGTCTCTTCGACTATTTGGGAAAAGAAGGAACTATCGGTTTCAAAGTTATTGTCGAAGAGAGCTCGGAATGTGCTTGGTCACGATCTCATGAATAGGAAAGTCGAACGTTTCGTCAATTCGACTTGAAGATAATTTAACGAATTTATAGAAAGGAGAGAGAACGGGGGCAGAAAGTAAACTTTTGTATAAAGAATGTATCAGCTATCAGTGTAGACTCGCGGCAGAACAGAAACGCTCACTTTAAAACATATTAGAGAAGCTAACATAAGAAGCGCACACTGTGCGATATCCTTTTGCAAATCAAATCTCCGGATTTTCTGGAATCGATTAATTATAATATGTACGAGACGGTGAAAAATGACGGTTCTCGGTGTACATTCTACATGCGAAGCGAATTAAAGCAGATAGCTATATATATTGTAAATAACAGATATACATATGAAACGTGTGCGCAAGAAGAAGTCTATTAGACTATTGAGTCGATGGTAGAGACGTTCTTGCAGTAAACCTACCAAGATTTACGCGATAAGTAGCATTATTGTAACATGTACGTACTATGTACACGCAAGATATAAATTGTCCGCGTGAGATCAGCAGCCGGATTTAATTAGGTCTCGATCGCGGTGGCATGGTACGACAGTCCTGTGAATATGATTGTGGTCCGCTCGTTGTCCAAAATGTTGCTTAACGACATTATGTTTCTGTAAATATTGTATAATCCGTGTATAAACATGACTCTATTAGTTATGAACGTATCATTGTAGTTAAATACGTTACGAATCATTATATCTATATCACTTCAACAATAAACCATTATTATGACAATGAATCAACATCTGGTCTTATTCACTTTCCCTTACGAGCCGCACTTAACTCTGAAGTGCTAGAACGGGTCCCAGGGACCCGGACGTTCTTTTCCAAAAAGTTTTATCATTTTTTGCAAAATATTTATCATACGCAATTCATTTTCATATCTAGTTTTACAATATTCATTTTTGCGAGACTCTAGGCTATAATTTAAAAAAATTAATGGAGCTTAGTCTACTTAAAACGGAGATATTTCAGTCTGAAGTTTGTTCGGGTCTGTTGGACCCATTTTGGATGGAACGCACTATTTCGAACTTCTAACACCTGAGGCTTAAATTAAGAAACTTGATTTTTAGTTTTCTGAAATGTTTTGCTGGTTACTGCTAGTAGAATTAGTAATTTTCAAAATTCCCTGATTTTTCCTTAACTAATTTTCGAAAGCTTTAAAAAGTTTTAAGGGATTTCAAAAGATTCAAAAACAATTTGTATAGGTTTTAATAATTTGAAATGCTTTGTTGGTTGTTGTTGGTAGAATTAGGCAGTGTCATTTTCAAAATTCCCTGATTATTCCTTAAATAATTTATCATTTTCTTGATCATTTAATACTTTTAATACAGAACCTTTTCTAAACGGAATAAAGTAGTATTTGAGATAACCAATTAAAAATTTTTGAAATTTATGAATTTATTTCAAACAAAACATGTATTTTCTACTATAAAAGATTACGTTTTAACGAAATACTTGAAAGTTCAACAAAATAATTAAATATTTTAAATAATAATTGAACTGTAAACCCAAACAAATAAAAGGGTGAATTTTCAACAAATAAAAATTTACTCAACAAAACTTGCACTTTTAAACAAAAAATATGACTTTTCAGCAAAAAATTATATTTCCACGAAACTGATGCATTTTAAATAGCAGAAATGAAATTTCGAAACAAGAAAATTATTTTTTTACCAAAAAAGAAGAATTTTCAAGTAAAAAAAGATAAGTCTTCAAAAAATGGAACTTAAATTTTCCATTAAAAAATTAGTTTCAAACAAAAAAAGGCATTTCAACTAAGCAGTGCAATTTTCAACCAAGGCCATAAGACTTCAATCAAAAGAATACATTTTTAACAATGAACTTTAACTTTTACTCAAGTAGTTGAATTTTCAATTTAAAAACATTGATTTTCAACAAAATAAATAAACTTTCAACCAAAGTGATAAATTTTCAATTATAAAATATCAATCTTAAAAAATTGATTTCTTAACAAAGTGATTCGAGCAAATCTTTCAAACAAAATAGTTGAATAATTAGGCAGAAAAGCATAATTTTTAACTAAAAAATTGCAATTTCGTAAAAGAAAAATTTAATTTCAAAAAGAAAAAATGTTAAAAAAGTGTTTTTATCAGAAAAAGATTTCAGCAACAATATATGGATTTTAAGCAAAAGGTTAATGTTTAACAACAAAATTTAAGTTTTTACCCAAAAGAGGAAATTCTAACAGTCGTAAATAATTGAATTTTTAATTTAAAAAAATTAATTTTCATCCAAAAACGTAGCTATTTAGTTACATTTGCAGTTGAGAAAATATATTTTTAACAAAAAAAGGAATTATTGCGGAAATTAAAAAAAAAACTTTGCAAAAATTGTTCAATTTTAAACGAAAAAAGGTGACTTTGGAACAAAATTGTTGAATTTGCAAGCACTTAATAAAAGATTTAACTAAACATATATGTGACTTTATTTCAGAGTTTACCTTAGTTTCAAAGGATTTTAAATATTTCAGGGTATTTTAAAAAATTTCAAGAAATTAAAAAAAATTTGAATAATATGAAAATATTTAAAATGTATGATATTTTTGAAATTTTAAAGAAATTTTCTAAACATTTAAAAAGTGTCAAAATATTTCAAAGGATTTCGAAGAATATGAAATATTTTTGAATATTTTAACAAATTTGAAGGAATTTTTAATAGACTTGAATAATTTCAAAAGAATTTTAAACATTTCAGGATATTTTTTAAATTACCAGAAATTTCAGAAAGCTTTAAAAAGTTTCAAAAGGTTTAAAAGGATTTAAAATATGTTAGGATATTTTGAAAGTTTCAAATAAATTTGTAATGGATTTTAATAATTCCAAAGAATTTTAAACAATTTAGGATATTTTATAAGATTTCAAGAAATTTTCGATAGGTTTAAAAATCTTTAAGGAATGTCGAAGAATTTGATTGGATTCGAAATGATTTCAAAGATTTCAGAGAATTTTTGAAAATTCCAAGAAATTTCGAAATCCTTAAAAAGTTTCAAGGGTTTTTAAGGAATTCAAAGGGTTTGAAATATTTCAAGGTACTTTAAAAGATTTCAAGCAATTTTTTATAAATTCCAATCAATTTTTTGAGAGCTTTGATAACTTTCAAGAGATTTCATAGAATTTTAAGGGATCCCAAAGGATTTTAAATATTTTAGAGAATTTTCAGATTCCAATACATTTTTTCTTGGTTTTAATAATTCTAATCGATTTTCAAGAATTTTAATTATTTTAAATTCACTGAATTTAAATCAAGTTAATGAATTTTATTTTTTAGATTTTTTCTAATTCACCCTGAAGTATTTTAAACTCATCTTGGATTCTTCCGACTTTATTAAATACTTTTAAATTCCCTTATATTTTTCTAAAGTTTGAAATGAGTTTATAAAATATCAAGGAACTCTAAAAAATTTCATGAAAGGCAACCAAAAAAAAAATAGAATAGATAGAATAGATCATTTCCCTTAAATTTCTCTAAATTCATTCGAATTGTACTGAAATCAATGGCATTTTTTTTTTATTTCTAATTTATCTTCATGCTTTCAAATTTAAAATGTTGAAAATAACAATAATAATATAAATAATATGAAATAATAATAATCATAATTATAATTTAATTATTTAGAAGTCTTAGAATTTAAATCCTTTTAAATTCTTTTAAACTCAAAATAACATTCGTCACATAACTAATTATTTAAAAATAAAAACATTTTTTAATTATTCATAAAAGATTCGATATTTAAAAAAATCAAGGTTAGAATTTTTCTCTTTAAATATTAATTGACAAGAAAAATGAAATAAATGTCAAGGAAAAATCAGGGATGTTTGGAAAAGTAATTTTTCGGCCACCAGGCCAAAATATTTTCTTCATAAATGTTCTTAAACTTATTTTCAATAAATCAATAAAGTATTTTTGTAAATCATGTTTCAAATTATACATCGAATTACTGACACCAAATAGTTACATTGAAGTAGTTATTGCTGAAGAAAAACTGAAAAAGTTTATTTTCTTTCTTTAACAACAAGTTTTGTTTAAAAAAAGACATCTTAATAAATTATACAAATTTTAAAAAGAATTCATAAACAGTTTTTTAGTGCAAATTTGTCGCGAGCAGCGATGAGATTTGAAAAAAGTGAATGGTGGTGCCATCTATGGGAAATCAAGGAAACCGTTTTATCCAAAAAGATCTTAATCCTGAAATGGTAAGCATTAAAAATGTGATACTTATTCGATTCCTACCTTACCTACATTCTTAGGTTTCATAAAAATTCCACACAAGGTAAGATATTAAACTAAAAGTTCCATTCTAAACAATCATTATTTCCTTTTCTTTATTTTTCGAATTTTTCAGCACGACATTTTATTTTATGATAAATTTGTCTGGCCCGAAAAAATGTCGGTATGGTAGTAATCGAATAAGTATCACAGTTTAGTGATCCATTGTTCTGCAAAATCTAATTTATCAAGCATAGGAAATAGTCTATTGACCAGCCAGTAGTAAGGTAGAAATCTAGTTACCATTATTAATTATTATTTTAATATGAACAATAGTATAATAGATTTGAATTATTTACAAATATATTTAATTTCTTTACTTTCAAGACCAAAGGAATAATTATTGCTTAATTTTGATTCCGAAACTTTTTATTTAAACGCTCAATAATCTACACGTACAAAATGGAAGCTTTTAACACTTTCCAAGTGAACAATTTTAGATTAAATAACATTAAGCTGCAATAATTTTTATTTGCATTTAATGTTTGAAAAAATTGGCCTCTTCGAATTAAGAAAAACAATTAATAACCAAAGTCTCTCACTTGAAACTTAATAAAAAATCTTTAAAATATAAAAATGGTCCTCTCAATTTAGAAAATATTAAAATCCAAATTCCCTCCCTTCCAAATCGATAAAAATTTTAATAAGAAGCAAATGTCCCTTTTGTAATTCAGAAAAAAATTGAAAACTGAAATTTCCTCTCTTGAAACTCAATAAAAATGTTAGAAAATAAAAATTTTTTAAATTAAAAAAATTTTTTCTTCGGATTCTGAAAACAATTAAAACCAAAATTTAATATCGTCCAATGCAACAAAAACAGAAAAGCGGAAAATCTCAATCACACAATTTAGAAAAAAATTACAAACTCAATGAAAATGTTAAAAATAACAAATGATCCTTATTCCAATTCATAAAATGTTAAAAACCAAAATTGCCTTCTTTCCTACTCGATAAAACTATTAAAGATAATATATAACAATATATAAATAAAATGAAAAAAATTCTCCCAATTCAGAGAAAAATTTTATATAACAAAATTTCTTTTAAAATAAATATTACGAAATTCAAACATTTTTTATACGTGGATTCTTTTAAATTAAATTATTTTAATTTTAAATCGTTTAAAATTAATTATTGTTTAAATTGTACCGTTTAATGTTTAAATTTAGCACTCGCAAATTTTAACCATTCAGTTTTAAATTGTTTAGTTTTCAATATTTCATTTATAATTGCTCATTTAAATTTCTAAAAAATTTATTTTATTTGATAAAAAAGTTTATTTTATTTTATAAAAAAGTTTATTTTATTTTATAAAAAAATTTCAAGATTGAATGGTTAGAAATGGAATATTTTAGACTAAAACGATATTTGAATATGATTCGAAATTGAATAAAAGGTTTAATTATGAATATATTAATTTTAAATGATTAAAAAATTTTAAACAGATCAATTTTCAATGTAAAAATATATAAAAATTTTAATCCCGTACAGATTTAGAATCATCGTTTAAAATAAATTATAGTTCGATTTTGAACGCTCAAACTACAGTTCAGTTTTTAAAGTTATTAATTAATACATATTTATAGTTTATCAACTTAAAACATTTTTTGTCCAAAATTTTCAAATTAATTAATGAATTTTGAATTTTTAGTCTTCAAAAATGAATTTAAAATTCATTGAATTAAAAGTTTACGCCTAAAAATTAATAACTAAACTAAAAAATGTTTAAAATAATATATTTTAGAAGTTCGCGTTGCAAACTGAATGATTTCAGAATTGAAAAAGTTAGCAATTGAAATTGGCATAATAAAGATTTGAAATAAAACTTATTTTTAATTTATTAAGTTGATTAGGTTTACTTTTTTTATTTTTTTATTTTAAGTTGAGATCAGAAAAAATTGAATTTGCGACAAAAATGTTCATTTTCAACCCAAATAGTTGAATTTTCAACAAAATACTTCAATAAATTTTGAACCGAAACAAAAGGAAATTTAAATATTTAGATAAAAACATAATGTTTAACCAGATATTTGAATTTTCTACAAAATAGTTTAATTTTCAATAAAGAAGTTAATTTTTAACCAAATAATTCATGTTTCTATCAAATTATTGAATTTTAAAGTCCAAAAGCGAACCAAAAAGGCTAATTTTCTACAAAACAGGTTTATTTTTACTCGAAAATTTGAACTTTTCTCAAAAAAGTTAAATTACAGAAAATTGTTAAATTTTCTAATAAATAGATTAAATTTTAACCAAATAGTTAAATTTTCTAACACAATAGTTTAATTTATAACAAAAAAGTCCATTTTCAACCGAAAAATTAAATTTTCTTTCAAACTGTAAAACATTCGATAGTCAATATTTTAAACAAAAAATATTTTAATTTGAGAAAAGATAAATTTTGAACTGAAGAAAATTAATGCTCAACGTAAAAAAACAAACAAATATTTTGCAAAGTAGTTAAATTTTCAATTTCAAGCTCAACTTTTGAATAAAAAATATTTCAATTAAAAAAAGACCAATTTTCAACAAAACCAATGAAGTTTCAACCAAAAAAGATCAAATTTCTATTTATGATATTATAAATTTTCAAAAAAAAAATGAACTTTAAAAAAAAGTGTTTCATAAAGATATGAATCTTAAAAAAAAGTTTTTAGTAAAGTAATTCAGCTTTCAAGCAGATAGTTAACGAAAAAACTTTAATGGTAGACCTTTTAACCAAAATTAAATATTTTTAATCTATTCAAACACTCTTCAATTCTTAAAAATATTTTTAGCTCACTTCGGCTTCTAAAGCTTCTGTTTGAAATCTTTTTAAAAAATCTGAATTTTTAAATTTTGTTACAGTTTACAATTCTTTTTCAATCTCTTCAAGTGCTCTAAAATATTCTTGAATTTACTTGATTCTTTTATAATCATTTTAATCTTTCCAAATTAAAACGTTTTGAATAATTTTTAAATTTGTTTTAAAGTTCATTTTTCAAAACAAAAATCATAATAAATTTTCCCACAAATCTTAACAAAATTCTTTTTTTAATCCTTTTAAACTTTGTAACACCTTCTAATATAAAACTGCTAAAATATAAGGATACCGAAACAAAAATTTCGAATTTGAAAATTCCCGAATAATAAAATTCACGAAATGGAAAATTCTCAAATAATAAAATTCATGAAATTATGAAATTGCCGAAACATAAAAATCCCAAAACATATAAATCCCGAATAATAACATTTGCGGGGACAATTGAAAAATTCCGGAAAATATAATTACTAAAATGGTAAATTTCCCGATTTGGAAAATTAGCCGTAAAATAAAATTTCCGAATAATGAAATTTATAATTGCAAATTTCTCGCATAATAAAATTCCCTAAATAATAAAATTATGAAAACATAAAAATTCAGAAATGGAAAAATCCCGAATAATAAAATTCCCGAATAATACGATTGCCGAATTGGAAAATTTTCGAATAATAAAACTGCCGAAATTATGACATTGCTGGAACATAAAAATACCGAAATGCAAAATTCCCGAATAATTAAATCCCCGAGGACGAATGAACAATTCTCAAAAATAAAACCGCAAAACATAAAAATCGGGAATAATAAAATTCCCAAACTACAAAATTTCCGTATCATAAAATTTCTAAATTTAAAAACTCCCGAATAGTAAAATTCACGAATTATGAAATTCCCGTATGGGAAAATTCTCGAATATTAAAATTCTGGAAATTACGTTGAAAATAAAAATCGCAAATTGGGAAATTCATGGGGGCGATTGAAAATCCAGAGAAATAAAATTCCCGAAACTCTCAATTTTCCAATTTGGAAAATTCCAGAAGAATAAAGTTTCCGTATAATAAAGTCTATGAATTTAAAAATTCCCGTATTATGAAATTCTTGAATAATAAAATTTCCGAAATGAAAAACTCGCATCATGAAATTCCGAAAATTATGCCGAAAATAAAAATCCTGAAGTGGAAACTTCCTGGGGATAGCTAAAAAATCCTGAGAAAAAAATTTCCGAAACTGTAAAATTCCCGAATTGGAAAATTCCGGGATAATAAAATTCCCGAGGACGACAGGAAAATCCCAAAAAATAAAATTCCCAAAACTGTAAATTTCCCAAATTATAAAATGTATGAATAATAAAATTCCCGAACAATAACATTTCCCTATGATCAAATTTTCGAATTTGAAAATTCCCGAATTATGAAATTCCCGAATAACAAAGTTCCCGAATTGAAAAATTCTCGAAAATGCTCGAATAAAGTTTACATATAATAAAATTTGCGTATTGAAAATTTCTGGTTCATAAAAATCCCAGTTACGCCAAAAATCTCCAAACATAAAATTCCCAAAACTGTAAATTTCCCAAATTGGAAAATTCATGAATAATAAAATTTCTCTAAAATAAGATATCTGAATTGGAAAATTCTATAATAGTAAAATTCCCTTATTATAAAATTCCCGCATAGGAAGATTCTCAAATAATAAAATTCCAGAAATTACGCCGAAAATAAAAATCGCGAATTGGTAAATTCACGGAGACGATTGAAAATTCCCGTGAAATAAAATTCCCGAAACTGTTAGAACAATAAAATTTCCAAATTTGAAGATTCCCGAATGATGAAGTTTCTAAATAATAAAATTCCTGAATTGGAAAATTCTCGAAACATAAAATTTAGAAAATTATGCTAATAATAAAAATCCCGAATTGGAATATTCCCGGGGACGACTGAAAAATCCCGAGAAAAAAATTCACGAATTGAAAAATACCCGAATAAGAAAATTCCCGAGGACGACAGAAAAATCCCGGAAAATAAAATTCCCAACACAGTCAATTTCCCGAAATATACGAGTCCCAAACCATAAAAATCCCGAATTGGAAAATTCCTCAATAATAACATTCCGAAAACTGTCAATTTCCCGGATCGGAAAATTCCCGAACAATAAAATTTTCCTATAATATAATTCCGCAATTGTAAAATTCTCGAATTATGAAATTCCCGAATAATAAATCTCCCGAATAGGAAAATTCTCGAATATTAAAAATTTCGAAAATTATGCCGAAACATAAAAATCCTGAGTTATTGGGATATTCACGGGGACGACTGAAAAATCCCGAGAAAATAATTCCCGAATTGAAAAATACCCGAATAAGAAAATTCCCGAGGACGACAGAAAAATCCCGAAAAATAACATTTCCAACACAGTAAATTTCCCGAAATATAAGAATTCCAAAATATAAAAATCCCAATTGAAAAATTTCCCAATAATAAAATTCCCAACACTGTAAATTTCCCGAATTGGAAAATTCCCGAAAAATAAAATTTCCGAACAATAAAACTCTCGAATTGGAAAATTCTCGACTAATAAAATTCCGAAAATTACGCAGAAACATAAAAATCCCGAATTGGAATATTCCCGGAGACTACTTAAAAATCCCGAAAAATAAAATTCCCAACATAGTAAATTTCCCGAAATATAAGAATCCCAAAACATAAAAATCCTGAATTGAAATATTCCCCAATAATCAAATTCCCAACACTGTAAATTTCCCGAATTGGAAAATTCCCGAAAAATAAAATTTCCTAACAATAAAACTCCCGAATTGGAAAATTCTCGACTAATAAAATTGCGAAAATTATGCAGAAACATAAAAATCCCGAATTGGAATATTCCCGGGTACTACTTAAAAATCCCGAAAAATAAAATTCCCAACATAGTAAATTTCCCGAAATATAAGAATCCCAGAACATTAAAATCCCGAATTGAAATATTCTCCAATAATAAAATTCCTAAAACTGTAAATTTCCCGAATTGGAAAATTCCCAAACAATAAAAATTTTCCTATTATAAAATTCCCGAATTATGAAATTCCCGAATAATAAAAATCCCGAATTGGAAAATTCTCGAATGTAGAAAATTCCGAAATTTATGCCAAAACATAAAAATCCCGAATTGGAATATTCCCGGGGCTACTTAAAAAGCCGAAAAGTACAATTTCCGAAACTATGAAATTCCCGAATTAGGAAATTCGTGAATAACAAAACCTCCGAATAATACAATTTTCGAATAATAAAATATCTGCGTTTTGGAAGATTCCCGAATATTGAAAGTCCTTAATTATAAAATTTCTGAATATTAGAATCTTTAAACATTAAAAATATAATTTTTTATGAAAATATTTGACCATTGTATTTATAATCAATCAATAATTTTTAGAAAAAAATGATAATCGTTTAAATTCAAAAATTTTCCAGTTCGGACATTCTCAAGTTCTGCAATTTTATACAAACTGCTGGGAATTTTCCAACTCGGCAATATTATAAAGTTTTCAGGCAAGTTAATATATAAAGTATATCAATGTTCTCAAACAAAAATAATACTAGTGTCAAATAATTTGAACTAATTATTTATTATTTGATTGACACTAAAAATTGCTAAAAATAACAATAATTATATTTTTTTAGATAAAACCCAACATAACCAGTACACAAACTCTATCTTGCTATTCAAGAATAATTTTCTAATTTCTACATTGAACTACCTTGAAAGATCATGACCTTGCAAAGTATTGAGAGTGAACTCATAACTGCAGTAATTCATGTCGTGGAAATCACTTATCAGTCCATACAAACGTTTAAGTGAACAGGTATCAAAATAACTCTCGGCATGAGTAAATTTATGTTAAAAAACAGTTAAGTAAAAATACTTACAAGGTTATGAATACAAATTATTGCAGAAAGATGAAACTATAATAATAAATTAATTATTGACTCATTTCCAAACCAGAAAATCGAATTTTCAACCAGTTGAATTCAACTAAAAAATGGGACATTTAAACGAATTTTTAACAAATTACATGGATTTTCTAGCAAATTGTTGAATTTTCAACTTATAAAGGTAAATTTTAACGAAGTAATAAATAGTTCAACTTTCAGAGGGGAAAAAATGATTTTTTTTTTAACAAAATAGTAACATTTTTAATTAAATAGTTTAATATTCCACTCGAAGATAAATTATAAACGAAAAATTACATTTTTAGCAAAAGAATGTGATTTTCAACCAAATTGTGGGATTTTCAAGCTAAAAAGATGAATTTTACACAAAGCAATTAATTTTTGTGCAAAACAGTTGAATTTTCTTTAAAAAAATATGAATTTTCAACATAAAAATTAATTTTCAACAAAAAATTTAATTTTCGAACAAATTGTTCAATTTCATAATAAAATGATGTATCTTCGACCAAGAAAAGATGCTTGTTTTACTTAGTAGTTCGGCTGCAAACCAAGTATTTAAATTTTCAACCAAAAAAATCAATTTTTATTCAAAAACGGAATAGTTGCATTGCCAGAGTAGAAAATTAATTCTCAAAAAAGCACAAATTTTCGACAAAATAGTTAAATTTTCAACCAAATAATATTTTTATGTAAAAAAACACAAATTTTCAATAAAAATAGATTTCAATTCGAAAAAGACAAATCGTCAACAACAAAAATTAATTTTAAACCATAAAAAATCAATCTCCTATTAATGATATTATCAATTTTCAATCAAAAACGGAATAATTATATTTTCAGTAAAGTCAATTTTTTACATAAAAAATATCAATTTTTAATTTTTGATATTGTTAATTTACAACCAAAAAAAAAGAAAAATTAATTTTTAAATTTTAAAAACGAATGTTTTGATAAAAACGACAAATTTTAACAATAAACATAGATTTTCAATTTAAAAAGTTCAATTATTCTTATTTCATGATAATATCCATTTTCAATCAGAAATTGAATAGATATATTTTCAGTAACAAAAATTAATTCTTAATAACAAAAAGGAATCTTCAACAAAAAAATATTTTAATTTAAAAAAGAAAAAGTTTCGTCCAAAAAAGTTTCTAAGGAGATAAATTTTCAAGAAAATACATTAAGGTTCAACAAAATAGTTAAATTTTTAACCACAAAAGTTGTCAACAAAACAAACATTAATTTTCAGAAAAATAGTTAAATCTTGAACAAAAAAATTGTTTATCATAAAAAAAATAATTTTTAACAAAAAAAGATTTTAATTAAAAAAAGAGACAAATTTTCAAAAAATAAATGAAATTTCAACCAAGCGAAATGAATTTTCAATTAACTATGTTATTAATTATTAACAACAAATTTAATAGTAACATTTTAATTAAAGAAAATTAAGTCCCGACAGAATAAGACCCGAATTTTCAAGAAAATACTTAAATTTTAACCACAAAAGTTTGCAATAAAAAAAATCCAACAAAAAAGAATTTAATTTGAAAATTAGAAATTTTCAAGCAGAAAAAATTGTTATTAAAAAAATACAATTGTTCAACTGAAAATATTTTAATTTGAAAATAAAGACCAAAGTTCAACATAATATATCAATGTTCGAACAAAAAAGATCAATTTTCAATTTATGATATTATCACGTGAAAAAAGTTAACTCTTAGAAAAAAAAATCAAAAAATGGAATAGTAACATTTTGAGTGAGGAAAATTAATTCCCAACCGAATAAAACCTGAATTTTTAGCGAAATAGTTAAATTTAAGCAACAAAAAAGATTTTAATTTAAAAAACCGAATTTTCAACAAAAAAAAAGAAAATTTTCGTTCACTGGTATTATCAATTTTCAACCAAAAATGGAGTAGTGACAATTCAGGTGAAAAAAATTAATTCTCAATAGAAGCAAACCCGAATGTTTAGCAAAATAGTTAAATTTCCAAAGAAATCTTAAATTTATGATATTATCAAATTTTAAACAAAAATGGAATAGTTACATTTTCAGCAAAGAAAATTAATTCTTAACAACAAAAAAAGGAATTTTTGAGCAAAATAGTTAAATTTTTAACAAAAAAAATCTCAAAGAAACATGTTATCGTCAATATTTTAACCAAAGAAGATTTTGATGGAGAGACATGAAAATGCAATAAAAAATTAATAATTTAATGATTTACAAAGTATTTACAGAACAAATTTCGAACTTTAATTACGAAAAAAGAAAAATATCAACAGTCGCATATAAATCATATTAATTCATGAATAATTTACAGGAAAACTTTTTGAACTGGAATCACGTACAGAGAAAAATTTCAACAGCATGCATATATAACATATTCTGATAAAGCGAAACTTCCGGTTTAGACTAGCTGGAAGGAATATAGATTTCCGTTGAAAACTCAACGTCAACTTTTCTTTTATTCTCCCAGAGGTTGCGAAAAAGGAGAATTTTGTTCAGAATAATAATGAACCGGTTACCATTGTTTATTGAAATTTCAGTTTATAAACTGCCAATTATATTTTTCGTTTTTAAATTATGTGCAATATACATGTAGGTTTCTATGCCATTGCACGAATCCTATGTGGCCGTGCATAAATTACATAAAATTTGTTTCTCAATTTTTGAAACACGAACTGAAAAAACATACATTTTAAGTTTTTTAGTTATAATAATAAATTGCTAAATATTTTTTTAAATTCAAACTTAAGAATATATTTTAATTTTGAAACCTAGGTAATAAAATTGTTCCAAAAACATAGTTATTGCAGAGAAAGTGCCTAACCAACTTTATCATGTTATGTTAAAAGTGTTTGTTCAAATTTTTATTTTTTACTATGATAATAAAAAAAATGATTTTAATTTTCTTTAAAATTTTAGCGCAATAATAATTTTTTCTTCACTTCAGAATCAATATTTTTTCAAATAATTATGGTTTATGACTGTTACGAATCTTCAACAATAATAAAACGTAATTTTTAACACGAAAATTGCACTAACAACCAAATAGTTGAACTTTCAAGTAAAATAGTTGCACTTTGAACTAAGTAGTTAAATTTTCAAGACAAAAAGCAGAAATTTAAATTTTCAACAAAAAACTTCATTTGCAACCGAGAAAGATGAATTTTAAACCAATAAAGATGGCTTTCCTACAAATGGTGAAATTTTAAACAAAAAAACTAAAATTCAACGAAAAACTACTGGATTTTTAAATAAATGATTGAATTTTAAACACAATAGTTGAATCCTGAACCAAATAGATGAATTCCCAATAAAAAAATTAGCCTTCAACCAACTGGTTGAATTTTCCACTTAAGAAAAATTTTTTCTAAAAATCAAAAATAGATTCGTCAAATAAAAAATTTAAAAATTAATATTGAAATAGTAGAATTAAACCAAAAAAGAAAAATTTATAAAAAAATAGTTGAATCCGCAACCAAAAAGATTATTTTTTTACAAAGAAGATTAATTTTCCTAATAAAAAGACGAATTTACAACAAAAAAGTTCAATTTTTCACTAAGGAGGTGAAGTTTTACACAAATAGTTTCATTTTAA
>JAWWLR010000166.1:36148673-36161032 GCA_035041075.1 Acraspis erinacei | reverse complement strand
TGTCGAATTATAAAATATCCGAATTGGAAAATTCCCGAATTTAAACAATTAAAACTTTTTTATAAATATGTTTGATTGATTACAAATACAATAATGAAACTTTATTTTTTAAATTATTTTAAATTTTTAACTTTTCAAAAATTGTTGTTTGAATTTAAAATTACAATCTTTTTAAATTAAAAAAAATATTGTTATTTTAAATTCAAACAATAATTTTCGAAATTTTAAGCAACAAAAATAATAAAAAAATAAATAAAATTTCATAATTCTTTTTTTAATCAATCAAACGTATTTATTAAAGAAGTTCAATTCTTTAAATTCGGGAAATTTTCCCATTCGTATATTTTATAATTCGGCAATTCTCTGTCGTGAAATTTATCATTCGGGAATTTTGTTATTCGAAATTTTTATTATTCGGGAATTTTCCAATTCGTTATTTTTAATTTTAGATCATTTTATTATTCGCGAATTATCCAATTCGGGAATTTTGCAGTGCCGGAAATTTTATTTTTCGGGATTTTTCAGTCGTCCCTTTTAATATTCGAGAATTTTCCAATTCGAAATTTTTATTATTCGCGAATAAAAATTCGGGAATAATGTTATTCGGGAATTTTAATATTCGTGAATTTTCCAATTCGGAAATTTTTTACACTGTCGGGAATTTTATGATTCGGAATTTTTCATTCATCCCTAAGTTCCTATAAAATAAAAAGCCTTCAATTTTGTATCTATCGTTATTCTTTTTTTGTCTAGAATTCGAACCCAGCCCCATTCTGTATTTGAACGAATAAATGACGATCTTTACACGAATGTGACGATATCGCTGCAAGATGCTTTGATTGGATTCACCGTCGATATTACACATTTGGACGGTCGCAAAGTCACGATAACGAGAGATAAGGTGACCAAGCCTTATTCTCGAATTAGAAAGAAGGGTGAAGGCATGCCCAATTTTGATAATAACAATCTTCACGGCAACTTGTACATCACTTTCGACATCGCCTTCCCGGAAAAAGACTTTACGGCCGAAGAAAAAGAAGGTAAATACAAAATTAAAAATTATTCTGCAAAAAAAAGCAATAGAGGGTGGTCCTGGGCCAGGAAAAAATGCGAAATTAAGGAAAAGTTAGATTAATTGATTGAATTTTAATTTATTAAACATTAAATGACTTAAACGATTTTTTTATATTTTCAAAAATTCCATGGAATTTCAAGGATTTAAAAAAAGTTTCGAGCGGTTTCAAAAAGTTTTCAAGGAACTGAAATATTTCAGAAACAGTTTTTTTTAGCTATTTTCAAGGAATTTTAACGGTTTAAAAAGATTTTTAAAAAAATTTTAATTTTTTGAATTTTTTTTCGGACATTTTAAAAGATTCCAAGGAATTTTCAGTTGATTTCCATAATTTCAAATGATTTGGTAAAAATTCTTATTTTTTAATAGATGACTAATCGTTATTAGTTGAAGCATTATTTTTTGGTTACAATTTTTTTTCTTTGACTGAAATTTGATATATTTTTTTGAACATTTATTTTTATAACTGTAAATTTAACTATTCCCTATTTGGTTAAAAGTTAATCTTTTTTTAGTTGAAAGTTAAATTATTTTATAAAACTACAAATCTGTTTAATAAAAATATGACATTTTTTTATTGAAAATTCAATTCCATAATTAGAAAACTTTGTTAAAGTTTTATCTATTTTGTTAAAAATTCTTCTTTTTATTATTTATTAATTATTATTTATTGAAATAAAATAAAAAATATTTATTAATAATATAAAATATTTAATAAATATTTACAATATTTAATAATATAACAAAATTTATATTTTAATAATTATTAATAATTCCATAATTAATATGCTTTGTTCAAGTTTTATCTATTTTGTTGAAAATTCTTCTTTTTATTATTTAATAAATATTATATATTGAAATAAAATAAAAAAATATTTATTAATAATATAAAATAAATAAAATATTTTATATTTTAATAATTATTAATAATTCTATAATTAAAAGACTTTGTTCAAGTTTTATCTATTTTGTTGAAAATTCTTTTTTTTTTTAATAAATTTTTCCACGTTGGGTTGAAAATTTTATATTCTTCGTTGAAAATTCAACTGTTTGATTAAAAATTTAATTAAATATTTTGCTTTAAGTGTAAATTTCATTATTTTATTGAAAATTTGTATTTTTGGGTACAAATTTATTTCCATGGTCGTAAATTCTTATGTTAAAAATTTATTTTTCTAACTGTAAATTTAAATATTCTATTTTCGGTTTAAAATCTATCTAGTTTAGGTGAAAATTCTTATTTTTTTAGTAGAAAAGTAATTTTATTAGTTGAAACAACATCTTTTTGGTTAACATTTTTTTTCTTTGACTGAAATTTGAACTCTTTTCTTGACAATTATTTATTTTTTTAACTGTGAATTTAACTATTGTATTTTTCGTTTAAGATTAATCATTTTTAGTATATTTTTTTGAAAATCCTTTTGTTTCGTTGAAAATTAATTTTTTAAACTGAAAGTTTTCTGTGGTTAAAAATTTAACTGTTTTTTTTAAACAAATATTTAGTTTGAAAATTAATTTTTTTAACTAAAACTTTAACTGTTCGGTGTTTCGTTGAAAATTAACATTTTTACAGGAAATTTAACGATTCTATTTTAAGTTGAAAATTTATATTTTTTCAAGAAATTTTTGGAAGGTTTAAAAAGATGTTTAAAAAATTTTAAAGGATTGCAAAAAACGTTAAGTGTAAATTTTAATTTTTTGAAAATTTAGAAATTCCAAGCAACTTTCAATTGATTTCAATAATTTACAATTTAAAAAATGAAAACTCATCTATTTCAAGCGAAATTGCATTTTTTTCTTGATAAAAATGCAACTTTTTGGTAGAGAATGCAACTTTTTTTATAAAGTCATCCTTTTTGTTTAAAACCCCGTATTTTTGGATTGAAAATTAATTTTTTTTTGGTAGCAACTTATTTTTTGTTAACAAATTCATAATTTGATCTTGAAAATTCTACTAGAGCTTTTTTTAAATAAAAAATTAAACTATTAAAATTTAAAAAAATATTAAAACTCATCTACTTCAAGCGAAATTTCATATTTTTGGATAAAAATGCGTCTATTTTTTAAAAATATTTCAATATTTTGAAGTGATTTCAAAGGATTTGAGTGTATTTAAAAAGATTTTAAGACATTTTCAGGATATTATAAAATATTTTAGGGCATTGTAAAAGATTCCAAAAATTTTTTTATTTATTTAAATAATTTGAAAGATTTGAAGGTACATTCAAAATTTTAAATGAATTTTCAAGAGTTCCAAAAAATGTCAAAGGATATCAAATATTTTAAAGAATTTAAAATATCTTTGGGTAAAAGGTTTTAAAGGATTCCCTTTTTTTTATATTTTAGAGTATTCTAAAATATGCCAAGAATTTTTCAATTGATTTCAATAATTTGAGTAGATTTCAAAGATTAAAAAAAATTGTAAAGTATTTTGCAACATTTAACATGAATTTTTAAGAGCTGGGAAAAATTTCCAGGGCTATTAAATATTTTACTTTTTTTCTTCGATTAAAACATTTACCCTGAATTTTTTTATGTCGCCATTTTCTCTCTGGCCGCAAAATTCAGGGAATTTAGAAACTCAAATTTCCCGGCCACCCTGTAAATATTATTCTAATTAATGGTGAGGAATTAAAAAAAAATTATTAATTTTATGTGATTTCAGCAATCAAGAAGCTCTTGGGTCAGAGTTCAGTGAACAGGATATACAATGGCATTCGAGGAAATTGAAAACTAGGTGCTATAGATTCCAATTGAAGAGGAGGAAACGTTGCATTTATTGCGCAAAAAATCTGATTTATTGCGCAAATCATCTGATTTATTGCGCAAAATATTTTATTTATTGCGCAAAATCTGATTTATTGCGCAAATCATCTGATTTATTGCGCAAAATATTTGATTTATTGCGCAAAATGATCGGACTTATTGCGCAAAAACATCATCCTTGCAGCGGGTGCACCCAAAATCCGTTTCTTCCTCGAAAACAACCAAAAAATGTCAGTCCATACTTCTCGATTCGTAATCTAGCTTTCCTAAAATCTGAAAAAGAACTTTCTCAGCATTTTTACAAGACTGGTAGATAAAAATTCGGCGTGCATCGATGTTCGCGAGGACGTTTGCAAGGATTAAATGAATGATTTAACTTGATTATCTAAGTTATTATGACGTGTATGTGCAAATTTCTGCTGGGTGAAACAATTTTTTTCCATACCAATTGTTTATACGGCTGTATGAATAATGCGTTTCTGAGGTATCGTCGAAAATATATTTTTTACGTGCCTAACTGAATGGATTGATAGTAGTAGAAGTGTATATATATACATATGTGTGGTTTAAATAAAATATATCTACCATTTAACTCAGTTTTTTTTAATAGATTACTTTTCGAGGAAAGAGGTTTTTTAGTTGGGGAAGAAATAGATATCAACAAAATTGTTGATTTTTTTAAGATAAGATGATGACTTTTTTAACAAAAGGTTGAAATTTTAAATAGAAAATTATGAATTTTTTACAAAGAAAGGTAGCTTTTATAAAATATTTGAATTTTTAAATTAAAAAGATACATTTTTTAAAATTAAATAATGAATCTTCAATAGAAATAATTTTTTTAACAAAGTAGTTCAACTTTTAATTTAAAAATTGCAAATTCTTGTTTGAATTTGCAATTATTTAATTAAAAATTAAAAAATAAAAATTAATTCATTTTAATTATATATTTTTAATTAATTAATTATTTAATTATTAATAAAATTAAAAAATTAAAAGTTGAACTACTTTGTTGAAAATTTATAATTTTGTAATTAAAAATTCAACTTTTTGATATAAAGCGCGGTTTTTGGCGTGAAAATACAACGATTTAGTAGAAAATTCAATGATTTGATTAAAAATCGAACTCCATTTACAAAAATTTATTTATGTTGAAGATTCATTATTTTATTTTAAAAAAGTCTTTATTTGTCTTGAAAATTCAACAGTTTGTTTGAATTTGCAGTTATTTAATTAAAAGTTGCAATACTTTGTTTAAAAAAATATATTATTTTTGTTGAAGATTAATTATTTTTTCTTTTAAAAAAGTCTCTTTTTATTTTGAAAATTCAACAATTTGTTTCAATTTTCAACTATTTGATTAAAAGTTGAACTACTTCGTTAAAAATGTATTCTATTTTTAAAAAAGTATCTTTTTGGTTTAAAAATTTCATCTATCTGATACAAATTAACTGTTTTCTAGAAAATTCATCATTTTCTTTTTAAAAATTCAACTTTTTAGTACACAAGTCTTCTGTTTGTCTTGAAAATTCCACAATTTGTTTGAATTCGCAATTATTTCATTAAAAGTTGCGATGTTTTGTTAAAAAATTATTTTTGTTGAAGATTAATTATTTTTTCTTTAAAAAAATTTGATAAAAATTAAATTTTTTGTTTAAAAATTCATAATTTTGGGGTAAAAATTCAACTATTTCATAGAAAATTCATCTTTGACTGGAAAATTCGACAATTTAATTGAATTTTCAAATATTTGGTTAAAAGTTGAAGTACTCTGTTAAAAGTTTATTTTTGTTGAAGGTTCATTATTTTATTTTTTCAAAAAGTCTCTTTTTGGTTTGAAAATTCAAAAATTTGATGAAAATTAACTTTTTGTTGAAGATTCATAATTTTGGTAGAAAATGCTTGAAAAAGTTAATTTTCATAAAATTTTGGAATTTTCCAGCCAATAAGATGACTTTTCTACGATATAGTCAAAGTTTTGCCCCGATATTTTGAATTTTAAATAAAAAGTTAATTTTCATCAATTTTTTTTAAAGAAAAAATAATGAATCTTCAACAAAAACAAATTTTTGTAAGTGTAGTTCAACTTTTAATCAAATAGATGCATTTTCTACTAAATCGCTGAATTTTTAAGCCAAAAGCACGAGTTTCATGTCAAAAAGTTAAATTTTTTAATACAAAATTATGAATTTTCTACAAATAAAAATTCATTTTTATCAAATAGTTGAATTTTTACCCCGAAATTATGAATTTCAAACAAAAAAGTTAATTTTCATCAAATTTGTTTAAAGAAAAAATAATTAATCTTCAGCAAGAATAATTTATTAACAAAGTTGTGCAACTTATAATGAAATAATTGCAAATTCAAACAAAAGGTTCAATTTTCAAGACAAATAGATGACTTTTCTGCCAAAAAGTTCAATTTTTAACAAAGTAGTTCAACTTTTAATCAGTTAATTAAAAATTCAAACAAATGGTTGAATTTTCAAGACAAAAAGACGACTTTTCTACCAAAATGTTGAATTTTTAAATAGAAAATTATGAATTTTTTACAAAAAAAGTTCATTTTCATCTAATAGTTGAATTTTCATGCCAAAACAGACTTTTACTTTAAATAAAATAATGCATATTCAACAAAAATAGTTGAAAATTCAACCAAAGTGTTGAATTTTCCTGCCACTAAGATGACTTTTCTACGAAATAGTTGAATTTTTACTGTAATTAAATAATTGCGAATTCAAACAACTTGTGGACTTTTCAAGACAAACAGACGACGTTTGTGCTAAAAAGTTGAATTTTCTACAAAAAGGTCATTTTTATCAAAAAGTTGAATTTTCAAAACAAAAAGAGACATTTTTAAAAGAAAAAATAATTCATTTGCAACAAAAATAATTTTTTTAACAAAGTATTGAAACTTTTAATAAAATAATTGCAAGTTCAAACAGCTGACTTTTGTACTAAAAAGTTGAATTTTTCAAAAGAAAATGATGAATTTTCAACAAAAAGTTAATTTTCATAAAAATTTTGAATTTTCCCGCCAGAAAGACGACTTTTTTTACGAAATATTTGAATTTTTACCCCAAAATTATGAATTTTAAACAAAAAAGTTAATTTTCATCAATTTTTTTTAAAGAAAAAATAATTAATCTTCAACAAAAATATGTTTTTTTAACAAAGTATTGCAACTTTTAATGAAATAATTTCAAATTTAAACAAATTGTCGAATTTTCAAAACAAACAGATGACTTTTGTTATAAAAAGTTGAATTTTTAGTTAGAAAATTATGAATTTTCAACCAAAAGTTAATTTCCATCAAATTTTAAAATTTTCCAGCCAATAAGATGAATTTTCTATGAAATAGTTAAACTTTTACCCCGAACTTATAAATTTTAAACAAAAAAGTTCATTTTCGTCAAATTAAAGAAAAATGAATCTTCAACGAAAATAATTTTTTTTAACACAGTATTGCAACTTTTAATGAAATAATTGCAAATTTAAACAAAATTTTGAATTTTTAAAACAAACAGAAGACTTGTGTACTAAAAAGTTGAATTTTTAAAAAGAAAATTATGAATTTTCAACCAAAAGTTAATTTCAATCAAATTTTAAAATTGTCCAGCCAATAAGATGAATTTTCTACGTAATAGTTGAATTTTTACCCCAAACTTATGACTTTTAAAAAAAAAGTTAATTTTCGTCAAATTAAAAAAAATGAATCTTCAACGAAAATAATTTTTTTTTAAAGTATTGCAACTTTTAATGAAATAGTTGCAAATTCAAAAAAATTGTTGAATTTTTAAAACAAACAGAAGACTTGTGTACTAAAAAGTTGAATTTTTAATTAGTAAATTATGAATTTTCTACAAAAAAGTTAATTTTTATCGAGAAGTTGAATTTTTAAACCAAAAAGAGAATTTAAAAAAAATAAAATAATGCATCTTCAATAGAAATAAAATTGTTGACAAAGTTGATCAACTTTTAATCAAATAGTTGAAAATTCAAACAAATTGTTGAATTTTCAAGACAACAGACGACTTTTGTACTAAAAGTTGAATTTTTAATTAGGAAATTATAAATTTTCTACAAAAAATTTAATTTTTATCAAATAGTTGCATTTTTAAACCAAAAAGAGACTTTTTTAAAAAGAGAAAATAATTAATCTTCAACAAAAATAATTTGTTTACCAAGTATTGCAAATTTTAATGAAATAATTGAAAAATTCAAACAATTGGTTGCATTTTCAAGGCAAACAGATGACGTTTGTACTAAAAAGTTGAATTTTTAATTAGAAAATTAAGAATTTACTACAAAAAAGTTCTTTTTCATCAAATAGTTGAATTTTCATTTTTATCCGGAAATTATGAATTTTCAACAAAAAAGTTCATTTTCATAAAACTGATGCATTTTGAAGACAAAAGAGATTTAAAAAAAAGATTATGAATCTTCAACAAAAAATATTTTTTAACAAAGTCCTTTTAATTCAATCAAATTGTTGAATTTTCCAGCATAAGAGATGACTTTTCTACCAAATAGATGAATTTTTACCCCGAAATTATGAATTTTAAATAAAAAAGTTAATTTTCATCAAATTGTTGAATTTTCAAGCCAAAAGGTACATTTTTGTTTAAAATACAATAATGACTCCTACAAAAATTTTTTTAACAATATAGTTCAACTTTTAATCAAATAGTTGAATTTTCTATCCAAAAATATTTTCATTTGAAATCAAAACCAGTTGAACAAAAAAAAATGTTCAGTCAATAAAGATTCTTCTTTCTCAGCTTCTACAAAAAGTGGAATTTTTACCCGGAAGTTATGAATTTTAAACAATAAGTTAATTTTCATAAAATTGTTTTGAAGAAAAAATAATGAATCTTCAACATAAATAAATTTTTGTAAATGCAGTTCAACTTTTAATGAAATAGTTGAATTTTCTACTAAATCGTTAAATTTTTATGCCAAAAAACCGAGTTTTATTTTTAAAAAGTTGAATTTTTAAATACAAAATTATAAATTTTCAACAAAAAAGTTCATTTTCATCACATTGTTGAATTTTCAAGACAAAAGAATACTTTTTTTAAAGTAAAATAATGAATCATCATCAAAATTAAATTTTAACACAGTAGTTAAACTTTTAATCAAATAGTTGAATTTGAAACGAAAAAATATTTTTATTTTGAATCAAAAGTAATTGAATGAATACAAAGAAAAGATTTTTTAGACAAGACAGAAAAATATTTCAACCAAATTGTTGACTTTTTCACGCAAAAAGAGATATTTTAAAAATAAAATAATGAATCTTCAAAATATTAGATGTTTAACAAAGTAGTCCCACTTTTAATCAAGTAATTGAAAATTCAAACAAATTGTTAAATTTTCAAGAGCAAAGGCGACTTTTCCACCAAATAGATGAATTTTTACCCGGAAATTATGAATTTTCTACAAAAAAACAGTTAATTTTCATTAAATATTTGAATTTTCAAACTAAAAAGAGACTTTTTTTTATAAAATAATGAATCTCAAAAAAAATTTTTTAACAAATTAGTTCAACTTTTAATCAAATAGTTGAAAATTCAAACAAATGGTTCAATTTTCAAGACAAAAAGACGACTTTTCTACCAAAAAATTGAATTTTTAAATATAAAATTAAGAATTTTCTACAAAAAAGTTCATTTTCATCAAATAGTTGAATTTTCATGCCAAAAACAGACTTTTACTTGAAATAAAATAATGAATCTTCAACAGAAATAAATTTTTAACAGATTAATTAAACTTTTAATGAAATAGATGAATTTTCAATCTAAAAATATTGTTATTTTAAATCAAAACTAGTTGAATTGACAACAAAAAATTGTTAGTAAAGAAAGAAAAATGTTACAATCAAATTGTTGAATTTAACAGTCAAAAAGATGACTTTTCTACGTAATAGTTAATTTTCATCAAATTTCTGAATTTTCAAACAAAAAAGAGACTTTTTAAAAATAAAATAATGAATCTTCAAGAAAAATTAATTTTTAACAGAGTAGTTCAAGTTTTAAACAAATAATTGAAAATTAAAAAAATGGGTGAATTTTCAAGAGAAAAAGACAACTTTGATACCAAACAGTTGAATTTTTAAAAAAAAATATAAATTTCAGCAACTAAATTAATTTTTTTTAAGTAGTTTAAAAAATAATTGAATTTTGAATTAAAAAAAAAAAATATTTCAAATCAAAAGCAGTTGAATTAATAAAAAAATATTTTTAGTCAAGAAAGAAAAATATTTCAATCAAATTGTTGAATTTTCCAGCATAAAAGATGACTTTTTCACCAAATAGATGAATTTTTACCCCGAATTTATGAATTTTCAACAAAAAAGTTACTGTTTATCAAATTGTTGAATTTTCAGCCAAAAGGTACTTTTTTTAAATAAAAGAATGACTCCTAAACATTTTTTTTAACATTTTAATTCAACTTTTAATAAAATAGTGGAATTTTCGATCCAAAAATGTTTTAATTTTAAATCAAAACCAGTTGAATTGATATAAAAAAAATTTCAGTCAAGAATCATTTTTCTGTCTTGGCTTCTACAGAAAGTGGAAGTTTTACCTGGAAATTATGAATTTTCAACAAAAAAGTTAAATATAAAATAATAAATGTTCAACAAAAATTATTTTTTAACAGAGTATAGTTCGACTTTTAATCAAATAGTTGTAAATTTAAACAAATGGTTCAATTTTCAAGAAAAAAGGCGACTTTTCTAACAAAAAATTAAATCTTTAAGTAAAAAATTATAAATTTTCGACAAGAAAGTTAATTTTCATTAAATAGTTGAATTTTCAAGCCCAAGGATACTTTTTTAAATGTAAAGTAATGAATCTTAAAAAAATTTTGATAAAGGAGTTCAACTTTGAATCAAATAGTTGAAAATTAAAACATATTGTTGAATTTTCAAGTAAAAAAGACGACTTTTCTAGCAAACAGTTGAATTTTTAAACCGAAAATATAAACTTCAAACAGGAATTTTTTTTGAAATAGTTCAACTTTTAATCAAATACATGAATTTTCTACATAAAAAAATTGTTATTTCACATCAAAAGCATTTGAATAACGTAAAAAAAAGATTTTTTAGTCAAGAAAGAAAAATATTTCAACTAAATTGTTGAATTTTCCAACCAATAAGATGACCTTTCTTCGAAATAGTTGCATTTCATCACATGCATCACATTTTTTAAAGAAAAATAATCAATCTTCAACAAAAATAATTTTTTAACAAAGTAGCGCATTTTCTAATGAAATAATTGCGAGTTGAAACAAATTTTTGAATTTTCAAGACAAAAAAAGACTTTTTAAAAATAAAATAATAACTCTTCGACATAAATAAATTTTTTTAAATGTAGTTTAACTTTTAATCAAATAGTTGAAAATTCAAACAAATGGTTGAATTTTCGAGGCAAAAAGACGACTTTTCTACCAAAAAGTTTAATTTTTAAAATGAAAATTTTGAATTTTCTACAAAAATAGTTCATTTTTATCAAATAGTTGAATTTCCATGACAAAACAGACTTTTACTTTAAATAAAATAATTAATCTCCAACAGAAATACATTTTTTACCGAGTAGTTAAACCTTTAATCAAACAGTTGAATTTAAAATATAAAAATATTTTTATTTTAAATCAAAACCAGTTGAATTGAGAAAAAAAAGATTTTCAGTCAAGAAAGATTTTTCTTTCTTGGCTCCTAAAAAAGTGGATTTTTTATCCAGAAACGATGAATTTTCAACAAAAAAGTTAATTTTCATCAAATTTTGGAATTTTCAAGCTAAAGGAGACTTAAAAAAAGACGAATGTTCAATAAAAATTAATTTTTAGCAGGTTATAGTTCGACTTTAAATCAAATAGTTTGAATTTTCAAGACAAAAGACGACTTTTCTACCAAACTGTTGAATTTTTAACCCCAAATTATGAATTTTCAACTAAAAGATGCGGAATTGTATCTTCATAGAAAATTTACTTCTTATTTAAAACTCATATTTTAATGTTAAAAAGTCAAGCTGACATTTTTTTTTACAAAAATTCATCTGTTTTCTTGGAAATTTGTTTGTTCAATTTAAAAGTTTATCTATTTTGGTAGAAATTGAATCTTTCTTGGCTCTTATATTTTGAATTAATTTTTTTTTAACTAAAAACTTATTCGCCTTTTTTGTTAGGAAAATAATCTTGTTTGAAAAACAATAGCTTTAGTTCAAAGTCAATTTCTTCTCTGAAAAATATAACTATGTTGTACAAAATTCTTTTTTGTTTTGTTGTAAATTAATCTTCTTGGATAAAAATTCCATTTTTTTAATTAAAAATTAATTTAGTTGAAAATTTAACTATTTTCTTGAAAATTCATTTTTTTAAATCAAAAATTGTTTCTCAGACTGAAAATTTAACAATTTCATTCAGGGTTGAAATTTTTCTATAGTAAACTTCCACCTATGTCCCCCATCGTGAAACGTTTACGCTCACGAATGTCCCCCTTTGGAGGGGCCCCCACCTC
>JAWWLR010000166.1:36123493-36137077 GCA_035041075.1 Acraspis erinacei | reverse complement strand
GAACGTTCCACTCGAGGGGGGGGGGGGTCCAGGACCACGTAGTTTATGGACGATCCCCTATCTAATCCTATCCTGTATAAAAAAGGTGTAAAGAAATTCTAGCTTTAAAGATTTTTAAATATGTCGAAAAAGAACCTGGAAGATTTTAAAACAGTTTTTCTAAATTTGGAAATATTTCAAGACATTTTTAAAAAAATGTATATTTTTCAATATTTTAAAATAAAATCTTGAATTGTTTCTTAAGATTGTAGAGAAAATTTAAATTAATTTTTTATTTTGATCAATTAATTTAAAAAATTTATTTTAAAAGATTTAAAAAAATCTCAAATGATTTCCTAACATTTTGAAAAAGAATGTTGAAGATATTAAAGCAAACGTTATCAGTTTTTCAAGATTACAAAATTTTAGAAAAAGTTCAAATAATTTTAAAAGATTTATAGAAGTTTTGAGACATTTAGAAAATAATTTGAAATTAAAAATATATAAACACATTATTGATTTATTATTATAATATACATATTATTATATATCTTAAAAAATTAATTTTATGTGAATATTTAACAAGAATCTGGAACATTATAAAAGATTTCCGAAGTTTTGAAAAGATACAAAAATAATTTCGACTTAAAAAGATTTTAATAAATTTATCAAAAATATAGATTTAAATAATTTTTTAATTTAAAAAATTTATTTTAAGTCAAATTGAAAACCCACATTCGCGCGTATACGCGCAATTGATGATGCTGTCTAATAAAATTGATGGAACGAGACTCGCACTCGTTGTTGAATTATTGCTGAATACTTTATCGGTTGCATGACTTTAATTGTCTGTTTTCAGTTTGTTATTTTGAATTTTTCCAGAAATTAGTAAATAATACATTTTTATTGCATAAATTTATATATAAAATAGAACATTTAAGTTCCAAAATGTTATTTATGTTTTTAAATAGTTTAATTAATGTCTTTTAATATTGGAAAATGATTTTTTTTAATTTTTGGGCACGATATAAAATTTGGTTAGAAAAACTTTGAATTATTTCAAAAGATATTTCAAAGTTTAAACAAATTCAGAAACAATTTTAAAAAATTTCACTTTTAAAGAAAATGTAAATTTTTAAAAATGTTGAAATAAAAGTTTGAAGCGTTCTAAGGATTTTTAAAGTTTTTGTAAAAATATTTTTTATTAAAATTCCAAAGAAAATTTGAATTTATTTCCTTATTAATTTTTTTTCTTTGGAAAATTAATTTTAAGAAAACATTTTAGAAAAAACTCGAATAAGTTTAAAAGATTTTAAGAAGTTTTAAAAAGTTACCCAAACAATTCTAAATTTGAAAAGATTTCAGAAGCTTTTTAGGATTTTTGAAGCGTTTCAAGAAAATAAAACAATGCTCTTAATGTTCCTGGGAAAATTTACAAATATTGTTTTTCTTTACCAAAATTTATTTGCGAGAATGTTTTAAAACTTTTCAAAACATTCCAAAATATTAAAAAAATTGTCAAAAAAGTATCAGATAGATTTTAGGGCAATTTTTTTAGTTTTGCACATTTTTTTACATTTAATGAAAAATTTAAATAATTTAAGAAAAACTTTAGAGTTTAAGAAAATTTCAAAAATAATCTACAATTTGAAAAGTTTTCAAAATTCTTAAAATAAAAAGTACATTTTATTAATTTTTGAAAGGTTTGAAGATAATAGACAAATTTTCTTAAGATTACTGGGAATATTTGAAGTGATAATTTATTTAGCAAAATTAATTAAAATAAAATATTTAAGAAGATCTCAAAATATTCCAAAAACTCCCAAAAACCAAGACGGAAGATTAATAAAATATTTAAACAATTTTCCCAAGCATCAAGAAGTCCTAAATATTTTTTAAACTAACTTAAGTTTTTACTATGGTAAAATCGTTACACGATTATTATATATTATATATTCGCACACGCGAATAAGCACGATGGCGAGCTCGCGTCGTCCAGCAGTGGAGATCTAGTGCCTACTGAAGCCGATGGTTGGCACTAGGCGGATAATTTCGTGTGATCAAATGAGCTTTTCTTTGATATTGATAACACCGCCATCTGACAGACGAATATATATCGCGAAGATGAAGAAGTATTTGGTAGACAGAGATAGAGAGAGTATGATCGTTTCGAAACGAAAAAAACCTGTGATTCGAACATAATCGGATTGTCTCTGTCTATCTCACATAATAGAAAGAGAAGTCCAATGGACTTCATGAATCGGAAATCCAAACCTCTAACTGTCAAAGTGTTGACGTGAGAATGGTGAAAACTGTGTTTCTCGTGGACAATTAATTTGATATTTACAAAAATAAGTGATTTTCTATTTAATAACTTCTTTGTATGTCTAGTTATGAAACGGTGTCGCAGGTGTTAAATGGAATTACGCAGAAGTGCGTGCTTCCCCACTTGAAGTGTTGAAGTGCGGTGTTTTGGTGAAAATAGTGATGCTTTTTTTGGATATTGCTGTCTTCGAACGGTTTAAGCAAGAGAGAGAACTTATTTTCTTAAATATTTATTTTACCCTTGTCTCCGTATTATAAAAAAATTTCAAAATATTTTTTACCACACAGTTAAATCCACCGGAAAAGGTTCATACACCCGTGACTGGGAGCCTAGATTTTATTTTACTGTCAGCCCCAAAATTGACTCTAAATCGAGGTTTGACTGTATTTTGTTAAAATTGGTCTTATTGTTTTAAAAAAAGAGTCCTTTTGGTTGAAATTTCAACTATTTGGTTGTAAATTGAAATATTTGGTTAAAGATTTAAATATTTGATTAAAAATTCGACTGTCTTGTTGAAAATTTGTCTTTTCACTTGCAAATTTCACTATCTTGGTTAACAGTTAAACTACTTTCTGAAAAAGTAATTTCTTTAAGATTAATTATTTTAGTTGAAAATTTTAAAATTTTAAGTTATGCTAACATTTTTTATCGGAAATTGATTATTTGAAAACATTAATTTCAATTAAAGACCTGCAATCTTAAACAATTTTTTCTTATATTCTGATTTTCGTCTAAAATTGATATTGTTAATGAAAAAAAATCAGAATTTAAGGTATCAGGTTTCATCGTTATCAAAAATATTGTCCTTGTTTTTATTTGTTTAGTATGAATTTTGTGCTGTAATCTCTTCCCAATAAGTCAGAATCAATAAAAATGTTAATGACACCCTTTTTTGCCCCGATTATTCAATTTAATCGCGAGCCACATGTTTTTTAATTATTAGAGTCGAGGCACATCAAATGGCCTTAAGAATATACAAATCTAATTTATCAAACCGGGCGGAACTTGTTATCGCTGAAACCTGTCATCTGCACTGAATCTCTGTTGATGCTTTAAAAATATCTATCGCGAAAGAAAACATTTTGTGTACTCCTAAAATTTAATTTCAATATATCTTTTAAATGTAATAATCATTTTTGTTTAAATTTGAACTTAAATATTTGCTTTTTTTTATTGTTTTCTCAAGTTTTAAAATGACATTAAATATAATTTTTTCCCTAAAGAATTTTTCATCTCTCGTAAATAAATTCGTTTAAACTTAAAAAATACTTAAAATTTAAAATAAAATTTTAAAAAAGAATCTCAGAATACATCCGTCAACTACATACTACCTGTTATCAGTGACTACCTAAAAAGATTATTATATTTTGTTCAACCAAAATTTAAATCGGTGCAAGTACATACCTGGATTCTTCAAATTTCCGTTTCATCATTTTCAAATATTTCCCTAAGATTAGATCCAATTTTAATACATCTTTTTGTAAATTCTTTTGAAGAACTTTTTAGGCTTAAAATTAAGTCTTCGATTTGCCCACTTTTTTCACCTTTAAAAAAAATCAGTTTTATAGTATTTGAGAGGCCGAATTATTTTTATTTCACTGGAGGGTAGTAAATGAGTTTAAAAAATTTAAATTCTGTGCAGAAGACTTCTAGGCCTAGATTTGACGAGGATAATTTTATGTCGTGAGTCGTCCGGGAGTCTCAAATCTGGTCGATACTGCAGCGCGCGCGCCTCTCGCTGCACTCCCAATACGTACCAGGATTTAATACTATTTTTCCCCCTCTTGCATCTATCCCCACTTTTCACTTTTTCGGGATAGACATTTTTAGATGCATGCTCCATACATATACTTATCAGCTTCCCTCTTCCTGATTATGGATTTTTAAATTTTTTCTTCTTTTTATTTCCTGGCCTCATAATTTTCTACCTGAAACATCGAACTCGATATATCTGCAGCAATAAAAATTTATTAAGATTTTTACATTTACGCATTTTTATTGAGTTGAATGGAGAAACCTTTATTAAACTTTTTTTTTAGTTGGGGAGGGTAATTTTTCATTTTTTAACATTTTTAACGAGTTGGACGGGAGGATATTTCGGTTTACAATTTTTTCTGAAATCGAAGAGGGACGATTTTTAAAAAGATTTTTATCGATTTGGAAGGTTGGAGATTTTGGTTTTATTATTTTCTTAATTGGAAGAGGAACATTTTTGTTTTTAAGATTTTTATTGAGTTCTAAGAGAGGAAATAGGGGGTTATAGAAAATGTTTGTTTCCAAGTTTTTCTGAACTGGAAGAGGCTTCTTAGGTTTTTAATATTTTGATTAAGTTGGAAGGAAGTGAATTAAAAAAGAAAAGTTTTTCTAAACTGGAAGAGGCACTTATTTTTTATGATTTTTATCGAGTTGGAAGAGAGAAAAATTTTGGTTGAAAGGAAGAAAATCTTTGGTTTGAAGTTTTTCTAAACTGGAAGAGTAAAATTTTATTTTTATTTTTAAGAATTGCAATCAAGTTGGAAGGAAGGAAATTTTTTTCTCAGTTTTTATAAACTGGAAAAACCAGTTTTTCCTTTTTAGAATTTTTGTTTAGTTGTAAGGGAGGAAATTTTGGTTTTATTATTTCCTGAATTGAAAGAGGAGCATTTTTTGTTTTTAAGTTTTTTATCGAATTGGAAGAGAGGAAATTGTTGTTTCCAATTTTTTATTAACTGGAAGAAGCTTTTTATGTTTTAAACAATTTTATTGAGCTGAAAGGAAGGCAATTTAAAAATAAAAATGTTATAATCTGAAAGAGAGAATTTTTTACGATTTTTATAGAATGAGAACAGAGAAAATTACGGTTTAAATATTTTCCGAGTTGGAAGGGGAACCTTTTTTATTTTTAGGATTTTTATTAAGTTAGAAAGAAGAAAATTTTTTGTTTCGAATTTTTTCTAAACTGGAAGAGGGGCATTTTTATTTTTATTTTGAAGACCTTTTTTCAAATTGGAAAGAAATCAATTTTTGTTTTTAAGTTTTTTAAAACTAGAAGAAGTTCTTCTTATATTTTTACGATTTTTATTTATTTAGAAACGAGAAAATTGCAGTTTAAATATTTTATGAATTGGAAGAGAAGCCTTTTTTTATTTCTAACATTTTTATTAAGTTGGAAGGAAGGAAATTTTTGGTTTTAATTTTTTTCTAAACTGGAAGCGGAACATTTTTTTTATCTTTAAGATTTTATTCAAGTTGGAAAGAAGAATATTTTTTCGGAGTTTTTATAAAGTGGAAAAATCACTTTTTTCGTTTTTATAATTTTTATTGAGTTGGAAGGGAGCAAATTTTGGTTTTAATATTTCCTGAATTGGAAGAGGAAGATTTTTTTTTGAAGTTTTTTTGTCGAGTTGGAACAGAGGAAATTGTTGTTTCAAATTTTTAATTAACCGGGAGAGGCTTTTTATTTTTTGAATAATTTTCTGCAGTTGAAAGGAAGGCAATTTAAAAATAAAAATTGTATAATCTGGAAGAGGGACTTTTTTTACGATTTTTATAGAACGAAGAGGAGAAAATTGCGTTTTAAATTTTTTTCTAAATTGGAAAAGGAACCTTTTTTATTTTAAGATTTTTATTAAGTTAGAAAGAATGAAATTTTTGGTTTCAAGTTTTAAGACTTTTTTTCAAATTGGAAAGAAATAAATTTTTGTTTTTAAGATTTTTATCAAGTTGGAAGAAAGAAGAATTTTGGCTTAAAATTTTTTGTAAACTGGAAGAGAAACATTTTTTTATTTTTAAAATTCCATTCAAGTTGGAAAAGAGGAAATTTTTGTTTTCAAGTTTTTGTAAAGTGGAAGTGACACTTGTTTTTTCAAAGATTTTTACCGAGTTGGAAGAGAGAAAATTGCAGTTTTATTTTTTTCTGAATTGGAAAAGGAAACATTTTGTATTTTTAAAATTTTCATAAAGTTGGAAGAACAAAATTTTTGTTTAAAAATTTGTCCAAACTGGAAGAGGCAATTCTTTCATTTTAAACATTTTTATTGAGTTGAAAATGAGGAAATTTATATTTTTTCTGAAATGAAAGAGGGACATTCTTTTTTTATTTTAAAGATTTGTATCAAGCTGGAAGAAAGGGCATTTTTGTTCACAAGTTTTTGTAAACTAGTAAATGCTGTATTTTTAAAATTAAGTAGAAAAGGTGGATTTTTTATTTTCAGCATTTTTATTAATGTGGATTAAAATGGTGGATTAGTTTTAATTTAGAGCTTTGATAATATTATAAAACATAATTTTTTAAAGAAATGTGTAATATTTGATACTTCCACCAACAAAATTTAATTTTTAACCAAGAGAGTTTTATCATTCAATGAAAAAAAAATCTAATAAAAAATGTTGAATTTCCAATCTAAGAAGACAAATTTCCTGCAATATTTTTTCCTAACTAAAAAGTAAAAGAGAAGCTGAAAATTTCAGAAAAGCCTGCAACTTTCGACCATTATTATAACAATAATAATTTTTTTAAACAATCGTGTTTAATAAATTGCTTTAATTATTACCTCGCTCTAAGAGAAAAGTTGACAAAATGTGAAAAATTTCAAGAAAACGCAACTATCTAGCATTAATATAGATAAAGATAGTTATAAACAATAGAAATTTGTTTAGAAAACCTTAAATTATTTATTGCTTTACTAAATAAAAGTCGGTAAAAAGTTAAAAATTTTAGAAGAGACTGCTGTTATCTAGCATCAATAGAGGAAAAGATAACAATAAAACATAAAAATTTGTTTAAATAATTATTTTCGCTCAATTGAATTAATTATTAATTTAATCCAAGTGAACAGTGGACAAATAGTTGACAATTTCAGAAAAAACCGCATCTTTCTAGCATTATCAAAGTCGAATATTATTAAAAATAATAATAAATTGTTTAAACAATTAATTTTGTTAACTCTAATTAATTCTTCACCTCACTCTAATTGAAAACTGGAGAAAAAGTGGAAAAATTCTGAGAAAGCCGTAATGTTCTAGCATTATTCTAATACAATCTTATTAACAATAATATTGAATTGTTTAAAAATTATGTTTGTTAACATTAATTAAGTTTAACCATACTTTAAGTAAAAATTGAACAAAAAATGGAATTTTTTTAACCCGCGACTTTCTATCTCTATTCGAATATAAAATGGCTAAAAACAATAATAAAGTGCTTAAACAATTTATTTAAACATCTACTTATGACTGCAGAGTAGTCTTCTATGTACTAGAAACAAGTTACACAAAAAACATAAAAAATAATCATATTTTGCCACCATTGCTTTCATTTTCGACAGGCATTTTCAAATGTATATTTATTTTCTGAGCTACCTTAAAATAGCTACATTTCTTCAGACTGTCTTCTCTAGCTCGAGTTGCTATGCTAAGATTAACCATTTGTTTCCTAGTTATTTTGATGGGTAAAAGAAAAACTCATGCAAGTCTTCTTTGATCCTTTTACGTATCCCCTGTGTTGAAAAAATATTATTATACCATTAAGTCATTTCCCTTTCGGGGTAAGCGTAACTGAACCGGTAATAAATGGAGTAATGTGGTGTGGGGGGGGGGATATTTTTTTAGATTGATATAGAATTCCCGTGCCAAAACCATCTCAATGAATTTATTTCACATATGTCAAGTAGTGTTCCCTCTACACAATATTCTTGAAGGATTATCCTATTACAACCAACCCTCGGTTTAGTAACTCGCGGTTTAGTAACTCCTAGAACTGCTAGCCCACGTAGTTTCTAAGCTCGCTGGGCAAGAAGAGGTTGGGACTCTTGCCTGAAAAACACCAGTGGCATAGTGGAAAGGCGCAGTACGCGGGTACTCACGTGCGGATATCGCGCAATATTATGCAATCCAATTGGAACCGGTTGAGACGGCCGTGAATGTTTCAGTTTCAATTTCCCTGATATAGTAACAAGGCATATCATGCAAAGGAATGTCATGTTAATCGTGTTAATTTCACTCTCACTCTTTTTTGGGTAGGTCCAGATCTTGTTACCATACAGCACAGTCGGTATAAATATAGAATTATGTATTGTCCTTTTGGCTTTACTTGATATATTTTTACTTCTGATAATGGACCCTGAAAATATACGTACTTATCAACTTGTTCTATTCTCTCATCGTTTAGGATAATGTTGCATATTGTTTTCTCACCCTTTCCATCAAATTTAATAATTTTTGTTTTATTTACGTTAATTTTTATGTCCATGTTCTTCATTTTTGCAATCAGTTCGCTCAACATTCTTTGCAAGTCTTCTATCGACTCTGCCATAACAGCATCATCATCTGCGAATACTAACCCACGTACCCTTACTGTTTCGAGATCCACAACTTCTTCGTTAAAGAGGGTCATTCTTAGACACTTGTCCATGCATATAATAAATAGTCGTGAGATCATAAAGCATCCTTGTCTATTGACTCTGCCATAACAACATCATAATATGCTAACGCTAACCCACGTACCCTCACTGTCCCGAGATCCACAAATTCTTCGTTGAGGAGGGTTCACGAGGTCATAACGAATCCTTTTCGATTGACTCTGCCCTAACGACCTCATCATCTCTGAATTCTAACCCACGTACCCTCACTGTCCCGCGATCTACAACGGTTCAAAGAAATACAAAATATATAAAGCTGAAATTCCTGTAAAAACTTCACACATATTTCGCGTCGTTTAGCTTCAAATTAGAATTTTCTATTTTAGGTATAGTACTTCCTTTAAATAAAACCAAAATGACACCTATTATAAAAAAATGGTCCTATAAAAAAATTGTTGAGAATAAAGTTATAGGTCTTTTAAAAAGCCACAATTCTTCTCTTTAATTTTTTACTTAGCTGTCTTCGTTCGGCTTAAAATTAGAATTTTCGATTTTTCCCGTTTTTACGCATAAAACCAAAAAGACAAGTTCTATCAAAAATGGTTAAAAAATTGCAGATATTCTGAAAAAATAATTTATTCTTTATTCGATTTTTTGATAGCATTTTTAATGGAATAGTTGCATTTCAGTTGTAAAAAATTAATTTTAAACTACAAACAAATTTTTAATCAAATAATTACATTTTCATCTAACGAAATTAATTTTTAACTATAGTGATGAATCTTTAAAAAACTAAAAAGTTAATTTTTCACTTGGAAAAATAAGCTTTCAACATGAAAAAACCATAGAATTTTATCCAAAATTAAAATGGTTGAATTTTAAGTTTGATAAATAAATTTTGAACAAAAAAGTTAAGTTTTCAAATCAAAAAGATAAATTTTGAACAAAAATTAGAAGATTTAAATTTTCAGTGAAAACCAATCATTTTCAGTTAAAATAATAATTAAAAAATAAAAAAACTAATTTTTAACCATATAGTTTAATTTTCAAGTGATGAAATGAGTTTTTAAGTGTAATTCTGAACCTTGAACAAGGAAAATGAATAGTTAAATTTTTATTTTTGAAAAAGAGTTATCAACTGAAATTGAGTTTCCCACTCGCAAAGATCAATTTTGATTAAAAAACCTTTCAACCAAATTTTTATCTTTGATAAGAAAAATGAATTGTCAATGAAAAGTGTAATAGTTAACATTTCCACCAAAAAGATTTTAATTTTCAATCAAGAAAGTTTTATTATTCAATTAAGAAATAAAATCTTTTATAAAACAATTGAATTTTCAACCAAAAAAAGACAAGTTCTTAACATAGTAAATTTAGACAAAAAATGTAATTCCTAATTTAAATTTTTAACTGAAATTATGTATCTTCAACCAGAAAAATGATCAGTTAAAATTTAATTTTGGTAAATAAGTCATCAACCAAAGATTTGAGTTATCAACTCAAAAGATAGATTTGAAGCCAAAATGGAAGAATTAAGTTTTGTGTTAAAATAATCAATTTTTATTCTAGAAGTAAGGAATTGTACACAAAAATGTTAAATTTTCATTTTTTTCATCATTTATAATAAAATTTTTTTTAAAACTAAAATGATGAATCTTTACTCAAAACAATTAACTGTTAAATTTTCAGTTAGAAAAATACATTTTTAACGATTTTTCAACTTAAGTAATTACCTTTTATCAAAAATTAGAATGATTAAATTTTTATTTTTAAAATAAACTTTCAACCAAATCAATACGTGCAGATATGCTAAACTTCTGTGCACGTGAATTCTGTTTTCATCAGAAGTTCTAAAAAACCGCTGTAGATGTGCTAATGGAAACCTAATTACCTCTAGGATTAATTACAATTTTTAATAATGATTAGCATATTCAAATTCGTGTTTTTATGACGAATCCAACGATATACAAATATTATTGCAGTATCTAATCTAATATTTTAATAAATAATGATAACCGCTTTATTGTTATTCTCACGTAATTCTTTTTTTACAACCTACACGAAAATAATTTATGTTCCCACATGATCGTTTTTTTTAAATACTTTTTTTTGAATACTGCAATCTTCTGAAAATATAAATGAAGTATTATTAGTTTTCATTGTAATTAATTTTGTGTTTCTTTAATGGCTAGTGGTTGAAAATAAATTACGCACGTTATTGATTATTATTTATGTTATTACACGTGGGGATACTTTGTTAAAAAAAAAAATTTACAAAAGATTTTTTTAAATGTCCAAATCACTCAAAATAAAAAATAAAACAGAATTTAGGGACCGTCTATAAACTAATTTTGTCAATTAAATAACAGTTTTTCATCTACATAGTCTAACTCGGAATGGTTTTAAATTTTAGTTGGAAAAAAATCTTCTTTAACTCCGCTGGGATTCGAACCCAGCTCTCACGGATTGCCACTTGAGTAAAATATCAGACCGGCAGCCAGTCCGTTTCCAAGCCTCAGACCTGGGTTCGAATCCTAGCTCTTTTTCTATTCCCTTCTTTACCTCTTTTAAACATAATTTTTTTCTGTTTTTAAGCCTGATTTTCCTGATTTTTCTCGTTTTTTCGTTTTAATGCGAATTGAATAATCAGAATCCAATGCGAAAAGCCAACTATTTTTGGTTGAAAGTTAATTTTCTTTT
This sequence comes from Acraspis erinacei, assembly GCA_035041075.1. Classification (NCBI taxonomy): domain Eukaryota; kingdom Metazoa; phylum Arthropoda; class Insecta; order Hymenoptera; family Cynipidae; genus Acraspis; species Acraspis erinacei. The sequence goes on along the minus strand of JAWWLR010000166.1, from coordinate 36,125,734 downwards.
AGTTCTGAATTCATTCGGTTCAAAATTGAACTATTTTGTTAAGAACTCAAATATTTTGTTAAAAGTTCATATTTTTGGTTTGAAAATTTATTTATTTAAAAAAAGTAATATTATTAGGTTAAAATTTAAACTTTTTTGTAAATCATTCATTTTTTTATCTCGAAAATTGAAAAATTTGTTTGAAAATTCATGTATTCTGTTGATTAAACAATTTTTAGGTTGACGATTTAACTTTTTTTAATAATAAAGATCTATTATTATTATTATTATTATTGTTTTTCTATTGAAAATTCGTCTTTTTTGGTGAAATTTAAATGGTAAAAAATTAATTTTTTGTTGTTAAAAATTAATTTTTTAAACTGAAACCTTAATGATTATATTTTTGATTAAAAATTAATCTTTTTTACATGAAAATTTAACTATTTGGTTGGTTATACATCTTTCTTGATTCAGCATTAACTTTCATTCAACATTAACTTTCGAAAATCATCTTTTTGGATTTAAAAGTCAACTGTTTCCTAAAAGATTTGAAAATTTGATATTTTTGGAAGGAAATAACTTGTTTTTGTTAAAAATTGACACACTGAAGTTGGAACAGACTCGGCTGCGGATTGCGATAAAAAATGTAATTTCCAGTTTAAATATAAAAATAATATATCTTTTGGTTTGGAAATAATTTGATTTGCTTGAAATTGCTATTATTTTGTAGCTCTTAGTCAAGAATTAATTTTTTTGGTTAGAAATTCAGATCTTAAGTCAAAAATGTAAAATTTTTATAAATGTAATCTTCTTGGTAGACAAATCTTGTTTTGTGTTGAATCAGGTTGAATGTTGAATGCTTTTGTTGAAAATTCATTTTTTATTAAGCTTCGACCATTTTAGTTGAAAACTCCTATTTTTGGATGAAAATTCAGCTATTTGGTTGAATTTTTTTTTTAATTGGGAAGTAATTTGTGATACTAAAAAACTAAGTATACCATCTTTCGTTGGGAATTGAAATATTTAAGTTAAACTTGATCCTTACTAGTTCACAATTTTTGTATTTTGTTAAAAATTCGTCTTTGCTAGTCGAAAATTTATCATTTAACTATTTGGTTTAAAATTAAACTATTTTTATGAAAATGTAATTATTTAGAATAAAACTACCTTTTCCAAGAATTAAATTTTTTAAATTGAAAATTCAACTGTTTTGTAGATCATTCATCCTTTTGGTTTTAAAATTCAGCAATTTTTCTTTTTAATTGAGGAATAATTTCTGAAATTAAAAAAGTAAGTACACCAGTTTTCGTTGAAAATTGAAATACTTAAATTAAATTTGATCTTTACTAGTTAACTAATCATGTATTTTGTTAAAAATTCATCTTTCTTGGTCGACAATTTATCGTCTAACTATTTGGTTTAAAATGAACGATTTTTATCAAACTATTTTGAATAAAAATATCTTTTTTCTTAAGAAATAAAATTTTTCATTTGAAAATTCAACTTTTTTATAGATCATTCATCCTTTTGTTTTTAAAATTCAACAATTTTGTTAAAAAAAAGTCCTGGCGGAAAAATCATCTTTTTATTTGTAGTTGAAAATGTAACTTTTTTGATTGAAAAATCTTTTTTGATACAAAAACTCATCTTTTTGTTGAAAATTCGGCTTTTTAGATAGAAATTGAATCTTTTTCGTTGAAAATTCAACTTTTCGGTTGAGGTTTCAACTATTTATGTTAAAAATTCTACTTTTTTAGTGGAATTCAATTAGTTGAAAATTTAACTTTTCTTGTTGAAAATTAAGCTTCTTAGATAGAAAATGAACATATAAAAAATATTCTTTAGTTGAAAATTCAACTATTTGGTTTAACTCTAATTTTTGTATTGAAGATTCATCCACTTGGTTCAAAATAAACTATTTTTATACAAATTTAACTATTTCTTATAAAATTGACATTTTTCTTAAAAAACATCAATTTTTTATTTAAAAATTTTGAAGTATGAAGCTCAATATTTTCATTAGAAAATAAAAATTTAACCCCTCTAAAGGTATTATTCAGGACTCTAAATGCATAGACGAGACAGGATGTTGTGAAATTGTATCAATTCCTGCGAGAGATAAGCAAAATCCGTTTAGCGTAATCTTAGATCGATAATAAAGAACAAAATACGAAACTTCTCTTCTAAGAATAATCAATGTTATTTGAAGATTATACATAAGAAAATTCAACAATTTTGTTTAAAAAAATTCATTTTCTTTGT
>JAWWLR010000166.1:36098756-36112128 GCA_035041075.1 Acraspis erinacei | reverse complement strand
TTCCTCATCGAATTCTTCAACGAGTTCAGCAGGAGCAGGAGCGGGCTCCGGCGGCCGCAAGCCTAACGACTGTCGACTATGCGTTCGTGAATTATGAAATGCTTGTTGTCATTTTCACATGTAGATCACTTATATCTATATTTTTTCTTTTAAGTGTTAACGAAGGCGGGATAAGAAATTTCAAATATTTCCACTATTTCTCTTTATTCTTGTTATTCTATAAAAAATTTTAAACCACCACTCTAATCAGCAATTTTCCATCACTTTTGCAAAAACTTCAAGTAAATGTTCAATACCTCGAGAAAGTTGCAACATAACTTTTGAAATTTTACAGGAATTTATTTTATAACGTAGTGGTTGAAGCTTAGGCTCTGGAAAATGTTAGGAAACGTGAAAACCATTGCAAATAGCCTACGTTTTTGGTTTTAATAATAAACTCAAAGTTGAAGAAAATTGTATAAAATAATGGCTGGTAGAAGAGCAAGGCAAATTGAGACGTAGACGTATAATTAAGCACATCAGCTGAACTAGCCAATTTGTATCTGAGTAATTATTATTAATTTGTAAAGTTGAAAAAAGTGATTTTTTTTATTTTAAACACTTTTGAACCTTTGATAAAATTATGGAAAAGGCCTTAATTCTCTCATTAATAAAAAGGATTAAACATATATCTAATATGCGCTAGTATATCTTTAAATGTCTAAATTCTACTCAAAAAAGCAAGTTTAAATAATAACCTTTCAGTGATTTTTTAAATTTCGTAGAAACAGATATTTGTTTTGGTTGTTTTGCGACAGTTTCCTTGAGCCTTACTCTGATTTTCTTTAGTCTAAAATTTGCATTTTAATCGTGAATACATATGCGCATTAGTTTCACATGAACTATATGTATAGAATAGAAATAATTTTAAAATATAAAAAATGTGTTTTATTTTTCAAACATAAAAGCATGCGTATTGCCTGAAGGTTAACTTCGACAACATCAAACTAGCTTGACGCATACTGCAGATAATAACGAAACTATCGACAATGATAATAAATTAGTTCTCTTCCATCTAAACGAAATATTTCGAGAACTATTTAAAAATAATAAAAATAAATTCATATTTTTCAAATTTATCTTAAAAATTGTAAGCTACAAAATAAGTGATATTTAAATGTCTAAACATTTAAAAGCCTTCAATTTCCAAAGTTTAAATTTAACGAACCAAAGTACTCTCAAGAAATGATTGCTATTAGAAGGTGTAGAAAACTTCCCACATATGAAACCGTTTCCGTAAATACCATGTTTTCAAAAGAAGAAGTGTAATATTATTCCAGTAATCACCCTTTACTTTTTTTCCAATATTTTATGAAAAAAGACATGAATTTGAATATGCTGCTGTTTGGAAAACTGGAGAAAAATCTGATGAAAAATTGAACCATATAAAATTTTCTCTTACTATAGATTTTATTATCACAAAATATCATCGACTTGAAGCAGAGTGTGGAGCGTGTCTTCTAAAAAATGTCCAGGACTTTCACAGATTTTCCTGGAAAAATGTATTTTTTCCACAATGTATCTTTTAGAGAGTGATAGAACACTTTTCACTAAATATAGAAACTGTAGGCCTAGAGGAATTAAAATACTGTCGTAGGCGACATTTCTAATACGCCCACAAAATCCTATCTTAATGTCTAAAAAGCGTTTTTTGGTAAATGTTCATTTTATCAAGTTGAAAAATCACAACACGACAATAGAGAATATTTCGGCGGTTCTCATTTCTTCAACCCTAACAATAATTTAATGCAATTTTTTAAATCCACTAATCTTACCCAAAAAGCTTTGCTGTGGTTATAATCAATGCGAGTTTAATGCCGTATGTGATGAGGTTTTTGATTAGAATTGGTTGAAATTTAACTGAATGGTTCAACACTAAACTTATTCAATTTTCAATTAAATAATTAAAATTTCAATAAAATAATTAAATTTTCAACAAAATAGTTAGATGTTTAACAAATTGTTGAATCTCAAACCTAAAAATATGAATTTTCTACTAAATTATCGAATTTTCAACTAAAAAGATTAAACTGCAACCAAAAACAGTGAAATTTTTAATGAAACAATAATATTTTTTACGAGATATTTTAATTCTTAACCTAAAAGTAAATCTTAAGTCCAGAAGGACACATTTTTTGTCCAAAAAGACGAAAGCCCAACAAAGAAGTTGAACTTTCAACCAAAAAATATGATTTAAAAAAAAAAAAAACTTGAATGTTGAAGTAAAATTATGAATCTTTTTAAAAACATAAAAGAATTTTAACAAAGTAATTCAACTTTCATGCCAAAAGTTGCATTTTGTAAACAAAGATAAATTTTCAAAAAATAAACAATTTTTAGTCAAGAAGGAAAATAAATTTGATCCAAATGTTTGAACTTTCATGCTCAAAGACGAATTTTTTGGAAAATATGTAGTTGACTTTTCAAACGAAAAATATGAATTTTCAACAAAAAAATTAATTTGCAACCAAATAAGGAAATGCAATAGTTGACATTTAAACTTTTAAAGTTTAAGCTGACAAATTTTCTAATTCAAACTTCCGATAATTTAACTCTATAAAATGGAAGTCGTAAAGTTCAAAGGTTAAAAAAATACATAAATCCAGACTATCATTTTCAAAGCTCTAAATTGAAGAATGAATCAATAAACATCATAATCTTAAAAATAATATCATTTTAAGCAATTTTCAGTTAAAATCACTGAAAATTGAACGTGGACATGTTTTTACCCTAATATTTTTGAAATTGGAAATTCATTTCTTATTTATACATCTTAATTAAACACTTCACTTAAAAGTAAATGTTTTTTTACATGGAACAATTACAAGTTCAAAGTCTAAAGTTACCGGAACGAGCGAAAAATCCCAAAATATTGCCGAATTAAAATATTCGCCACTATAAAATTGCCGAAATTTTTATTTGGAAATTTTAATTTTTTTTTGGTAGATACCACATTTTTTTACCTAAAAATTTAACTATTCCATTTTTGATTAAAAATGCCTCTTTTTAGTTGAAGATGCAACTGTTTGGTTGAAATTTAATTTCTTTCGTTTAAGTATGTTCAACAATATTATGGAAAATTCGTCGTTTTGTTGTTAACATTGCAACTGTGTGGTAGAAAATTAATCTTTTTTGGTTCGAAGTTCGACTGTTTTCCAGAATTTAACGGTTTTTGGTTTAAGATTAAAATGTGTGTTGGATTCTAAGTCAATTATTAATTTTTTGTCGAGAGTTCATCTTATTTGATTGGAAATTAATCTCCTTGGTTGAAAATATGTCACTATTTCGGGGAAAATTCGTATTTTTTAGTGGATAATTAATCAATTATTTTTTGGTGGAAATATCAACTATTACGCTTTTCCTTAATAGAGCATTTATTTAAATCGAAAATACATCACTTTGTTGGAAAATTCAACTTTTTTACATTTGTTGATTCAAAAATGGTCTGTTTTGAATGTTATTTCATCATGATTATTAATTAATAGGTAATACGGCTTTGGAATTCTTTAAAAACTAGTAATGATATTAACAATAGCGGGCTTTCTTGAAATTCAAAATATTCAATATATAACCAGACTTTTCAAAATTTAATGTAATAAAAAATATCAGGTTTCCATAGGTGTCTTAATAAGTCCGAAAATCAATTTGCGCCTCCGAGATTCACAACCTGGGAATTTAGATAGAAGGTAACGTTTCAATGCAAGATGGTAAACCCTTGGTGTTCAGTATAAAATGAGCAAAAGAAATTGAGCATATTGAGGGCCTCGCTAAAGAAAATCAATCTTCTTAAAAAGGTGTATGCATATATTTATGTAGGAACTTAATTGCTACATTCATCAATATTTGTTAATAGTTACAAAAAAGCAATAAGAAAATGAAAAATAAATGCTTACTGGAATTTTTGTTGTAAATTTTTGAAATAACTTTTGGTTCATTAATAAAAGCATATCTTTTATGTTGTAAAGATCAAAAGCTTACTTTTGTCATTGTTGTTCGTCAATTTTTAAACGCTTCTTGTTATGTTTACTGCAGGTCACTCGTATGATTTTTGTTTTAGAGTTAATGAGGATTGAAGGCTTAATGAGAAGAATTAAAATTTATGAACAGATTTTTCTTTATTTCTGTCCTTCCTTCTGGGAATCTATGAAAGATTTCAAATTTGCGTGGTCGCTCATCCTCTAAAGTTGTCGGCGCTTTTTAAGAAATTCTCCAGCAGCAATTTAAAGGAAAGTTTTTAGCATTTCTACAAGTTTTCTAATTTTAATAAACATCTTAAGTAATAAATGCTTTTCCATGTCATTCGGCTTATTTTAAAGGTAAATTTTTGTACAATTATAGCAATTTTGTCAGTATAATTTTTCAAGTTTTTTCTTGCATGTTGCAAAAAGTTAAAGAGAAAAAAATGAGCTGCAAAATTTAAAAAGGTCTCATTTTTAGCAAGTGAATAATAAGAAGAAACAAATAAATGTATCTTTCAAACAATTTGATCAATACTTACTGCTCATTATTTTTCAGGAGAGAAAATATGAAAATGTTTCCAAATTTATTAATTCAAACTTCATTGACTTTCATTTTTTGTACAACACCAGGAAAATTTCCATCGTCATCCCTCTTGTCTCCCCTCCCCATACTCTCACGACCTGCCAGGCAGCTTAAACAATATGTGTCCAAAATTTGGTGCGCATTGCTAAAAACCGTGTATCTTCATAAGCATCCTACGTTTTCGGCCACTTTATTTCATATATTTCAAAAACTGTGCACCCCCTATCCCCAATGCGTCATCCCCTCAATAGTCTTACGACCTTTTTGAGAGCTCAACCACAGAAAAAAAAGTTTCGATTCGAAACCAAGAGTGGGCTTGTTTCAAGGTGTAACAAAAAGAAGACCAGCTCCTTTAAAAACTAGCATAGCTTGAAATCTTTAAAATGAACTACTTATGGAACTGCAAGTTAGACCCAATGTAGTCTTGAAAGTAGTCGGTAGCGATAATATGGGCTAGCATCAAGCCACTGCATGGTTTAGAAACTAGTTGTTAGATAGACAGTAGGCTGACACCAAGCATTACTTATTAAACAAAACCAATTATCAATTAGCGATTGGAGTTGCAGTAGGAACCATCTCCAGTGCCTAATCTACACATGCATAAATTTGCAAGTCCAGCTATGCAACGGTCTGTACGGTATCGAGCAGCAACGGCACAAATTTGAATTTTATATAGTAGATTAAAGTCCGTTTTGATGGAAATATCAACTTTTATGATTTTCATTAAAAGTCCATTTCTTTCAATTGAGGATGAATCACCTCGGTTGAAAATTCAACTGTTTTCCGTTTTTTGTTTCTAAATTTGTCTGTTTTGAATGTTATTTTATCATGATTATTAATTTCCTAAGTGTAAGATTGTCTTTTATCTATTGTTAAAAGTATTCTGATTTGCGCCATTTATTGTTCATTGCATTCAAAGTAAAGTATTTGTCTGCTATGGAAATACGGCTTTGCCGTTAAAAAAAACTAGTAGTATAATAACAATAGTGGGCTTCTTTAAAATAAAAAACGTTCCATACATCCTAAGACTTTTAAAATTTTAATGTAATAAAAAATAACCTGCTTCGATAGGTGTCTATGTAAGTCCAAAAAAACAACTAACAAAAGAAGGTTATTGATAAAAATAAACCGTTTTCATTATATCTGCCTGTTCGGTAAACAAAATTTAAACTTAAACAAATTATTCTGCCGCAACACTTGCGTTATCTAAAGGTTAACGGAAAATAGACTATTATTGGTTATGAAAACAATTTCCGATTAGAATTATTCATAATTACACTAGGACAGCATACATCGCTCTAAAGTACGATTTTATGAAGAATTGACATTTTTGGTTTCAAGGGTAGTTTTCAGCTACTCGTGGGGGTGTGTTAGGGATATAAAATCCATATGTCTGATACATGGAATTGTTCATTGGATAATTCTCTACAAGTCCCTATACTTTCCGTCACATTTTTTCAAACCCAAAAAATTATTCCAAAAATTCAAAAAAGTGATTTTTACCCATGCATTTTACATGGGAAACTTCAAGTTGAAACCGCCACCTATTAAAATAAAAAATAAAAAAATAAAAAAATTATGGAATTACTTTTTTCGGATTTGGAATGAAATGGGAGGATCGTTGCCATAAAAACAAAGCGTTTTTGAGCCACGCTGGTGTCTATGTAAGTCCAAAAAATCAAATTTCGCCTCAGGAATTACACAGTCTCGGAATTGAGATAGAAGATGACGTTCTAATCAAATGGTGAACCCCTGGTTTTAATTAAAAAGTGATCAAAAGAAATTCGTCATATGGAGGCCCTCGCTGAAGAAACTCAATCTTCTTTAAAAAGTCTATGTATATATTTATGTCGGAACTTGATTGCTATATTCGTAGTAGTATTTTTTTAGTAGAATTGGATGCAACTTTTGGTTTATTAATAGAATCATATCACTTTATGTCGTAAAGATCAAAAGTTTACTCTTATAATTGTTTTTCGTCAATTTTTAACGCTTTTTGTTATTTTCACTACAGGTCACTCATATGATTTTTGTTTTATGTTTAACGATGATTGAAGGCATAATAAGAAGATTCGAATATTTTTAATATTTTTCTTTATTTCTTATTTCTGGTCTTCTTTCTGGTAATCCATTAAATATTTCAAATTGGCGTGGCCGCTCATCTTTTACAGTTGACGACGCTTTCTAAGAAATTTCCCTGCAATTTAAAATAAAGTTTTTAGCATTTCTGCAAGATTTCTAATTTGAACAAACATCTTAAATAATAAAGGTTTTTCCATGTCATTAGGCTTATTCTAAAGGTAAATTTATGTAGAATTCTAGCAATCTGTCAGCATAATTTTTCAAGTTGTTTCTTACATAGTGCAACAAGCTAAAATGAAAAACTGAGCTGTAAAATTCAAAACAGTCTCGTTTGCAGTACGTGAATAATAGAAAAAATGTATCTTTTTTTAATTGAATTTAACTTTTTGTACAAGGCAGGGAAAAATTGTACAATCTATGCAGTCAACTTTCTGCGGATCTGCACAAATTTATCTCTGAAGTGAGCACAAACACCCTGCACATTTTATTGTAATTTCAAATATTATTTCAAATATAAAAAAAATACAATCTGCTCTCCTTATGCAAAACCTTCTGTAGAAATGGACAAAATGATATTTCTCTTGGGCTACTTGTAGGCGAAATTTAAATAGCTCCAAATCTAATAATTAAGTGAAAAAAGGACCCCGCACGTGCCTTATTGAAATTGAGTTTCAGTTCAATTCCCGTACTTTAAATAATTAATTATTGATTGAGGGGCACTTGACAATAAGTTTAAATTATCACAGATATATTCTTTATACAACAGATAAAGAAAGGGTCTTTGTATCAAATACGATTACAATTTGAGAATTATAATCCTTACCAGCGTCTGCTCCCACTGCTGCCAAAATTACTGCAGCAGCCATGATGCACAAACGAGACGACAGCTTCATAACTTCTTTTGACGTGTAGTACTGAATTTGTTGGAAGTTGCAAAGACTCTTCGCGCTTCTAGTATTTTTGAAAATATGTGTTGCGACGCCTCTTTTATAATCTTTCGAAAAGCCTCATATCATAGTCCCTTCTTGGGTCCAGTGTAAGTATCGTTTGCATTATCTATCTATTTAAAGAAAAATAAGTTTTCAATGTCAGCAAATAATTATATATCGATATGTTCGTTGACTAAAGAAGGTTATTGATAAAGATAAGCCTTTTGCATTATATCTATCTATTGAGCAAAAAAAAATTTGTAACGTAAACAAATTATTCTACCGGAATACTTGCGTTGTCTGAAGGTTAACGGTAAATAGAGTGTTTTTGGTTATTAAAATAATTTTCTTCATAATTATTTATAATTACACTGAGACAGTGTTCGAAAAAAAATATTCGAGAATTTTATAAAGCAGACTTTTGCGAATTTTTACGTTTTCTGGAAGTCTACATCTTTTAATTAATGTTCATTCCAGAAAGATTGGATTCATTTCATAAAATTTGATCCAACCCGCACAGTATGTTTGATTATTATTTTTTTTCTAGGCGTCTATTAAAGTCGCAACAATCAATTGGTGCCTCCGGAATTTCACAATCCCCGAATTCGTACAGAAGATGAAATTCTAATTTACCGTGATCTATTCATATGATTTAGACAAAGATATTTAAGCCCTTTCTCATAATTTTGTATAGTTCCAAACGTGAGTGAAATAAACCTAATCCGTCTTTAAGCTTTGAAACTTATTAAGGATTAATTAGATGCATTATTGTACGTGTGCAGAGATTTGTTTTTGGACCTTATGTTTCCTTAAAACACAATATGCTACATTGCCTAATGTGCTAAATTATACCACTTTGTTTCAAATCCATAAAACTTTACCTCTATCTGATAGAGCTTTGCCCTTAAACCTGATAAACATTTGTCCCAATCTTATATCAGCCACGATTGTATGCAACTTTGGTTAACTAAATTTCATTATTAATATCAAAAATATAGGCTAATTTCCTAGATTTTCACGTTTCCTCAAATTTTCAGCAAAAAAGTGTTTATTAAAAACAATTTATTATTGTATTAATATTTATAGAGAAATAGCATCAACGTTGATTTAGACTCAGACATCTTTTTGAAGGGGATTTTAATTAATAAATTTGACAACACCTTTCCGAATAGACGGTGTAGTTAAAGTCAGACCTGGGCACCAGACTATTGCCAGACTTGGCCCAGACCTGACACCAGACTCACATGACATTGTTCTGCACGAGTCCCTTTTCAAGAAGATTTACTTTTTCAGTGTCCGAATGTGCCCAATTTCTCCTGAAGTCTTTCGATTTTATACCAATCAATTGATTATTGGGTCTCAGAAGGCATCTGGAACGATAATCGTGTTTAGTTTTCAAAATTAAAAAATTGTGGGATAATTAATGCAACTCTGAATGATTCAAAAGAATTCAAAATGACTAAATGTTAATTATTTTTATTCATTCTCCATTCTTAATTTAAATCATTAATTTTATTTATTAAATTCAATTTCATCTCGCTGTCTAATTATTATTACATGAACGTTTACTGTAAAAGCGAGAAAGAAAAAAGGTATTTAATTTAAATTAATATTTTTAATCACAAAAAATTGATATAAAACGCTTTAGTGAATACAATCATTCGCATAAAATTTTGTGAAAAAAAAACAAAACACCTAGGTAAAAATTAATCTAGGTAAAAAAACAATCAGCAACGCGAAAATCAAGACAAAGAGCCTACGTTTTTATTTTCATGATGGTATGTATAAGGTTTAAGGGCAAGCCGCTCTCAGATAGGAGTGAAGCCGTAGAAATTTGAGACTCAGTCGTATAATTATCAAATAGAGTTTAAGAAAACGAAAAGTCTGAAGAAAAGTCTTCAGACATACATAATTTAACATCTACATAATTATTAATAATTTGTATAGAATTTAAATAGGGACTTTGTTTATTTTACTTACGTTTGAGCCTACATGAAGTGATGAGAAAGGGCTCAAATCCCCCATATATTTTTTCACTAAAAAGGGGGGGGGGAGGAAAAACGTTCAAAAATTTGTTTTAATTATATTTATAGATCAGACTTATCAGCGACATTATATATTTTTGCCAAAATTTCCATTAGTAGACGTTCAAAAGGTGGAACAAGTTCAAAAATTATTTTCTAAATTACACAACTGCACACAAGGAAAATTATGCTTTCCAATTTATGTACAGTATATTCATGAATATCAATGAATGAAAATTACTTGATGTATTCTTGTTTGCATTGTTTTTAAAGTCCTGTAAAGATCTTCTTTTTAAAGCCCATTTTGTCCGAAAAAGATCTTAATTAAAAGGGTTAAATATTCCTAATATACGGGAGAATATTTTGAAATTTCTAAAATCTACTGAAACTAATAATTGTTGTATAATAATCTTATAGTGTTTTCCTAAATCCTGTAGAATCAGATAGTTAGAAAACGTCTTTTTTCATCAATGTGAGGAACATAAAATCCATTTCTTGTTTGTTTAGTTTTGAGATGTCTATACTTGTTTTGGGTGTTTTTCGAAAGTTTCTTTGAGCCTTACTTTTATTTTTCCTAAGTCTAAAATTTCCCTTTGCATCATAAATAATTATGCGCATTAGTTTTGCATGTACTATTCGTTTATAATACAAATAATTTTTAAATATGAAAATCGTGTCTTATTTTTCAAAAATGAAAACAAGTGTGTTGTCTGAAGGTTAATGTCGAAGATATTAAACTAGTTTGACGCACATTGTAGATAATAACGAAACTATCGACAATGATGATAAAGTCGTTTTTTCCATCTAAACGAATTATTGAAACATTGGTTCAGTGTAATTGTCGTTTTAGGTATCTATTTATTTTAAAATCTTAATTTTAAAAAGTGAACAAATTATTCTGTGTCAATATGTACGTTAAATGAAAGTTACGAAAATAATTTGTCGTAATAATTGTTTGATAATTATATTGAGACTGAGTTAAAAAGAAATCGAACACTCGAAAGTTGTGTAAAGCGGACCTTTGTTAAACGAATTCTTTTGAATCATTATATTTACAAAAATTCTAAATATTTTAATTAATATACATTTTTCGTATGAAAAGGTCTTTTAGAAAAAACTGCATATTTATGCACAAATTGATGTACTATAATATTTATTATTTTTGTTTGTGAATAATAAAATAGCAAGCAAGCTTCTATAAATTTTACAAAAACTTATAATAAATGTTGAATAAGTTGAGTAAGTTGAAATATTATTTAAAAATTTTAAAGAACATTATTTTATAACTTAGTGGTTAAAATCAAATAAATGATGATTCATTTTTACAGCTTTCAATTATGAAAATGACTCATTCACTGGACTTCTTCCATTCAAAATCAATTCTGCATAATAAATATTTTATAAAGGTTTACTGGCAATGTGAGAGAAAAATAATTAATTTCAGTCAGCACAATATTTTAAGACCATAAAACTGGTATAAAGCGACTCAATGTATCAAATTTTTCGAATACAATTTTATTCAAGAAAAAGAAAATCTAATCCACTGGTAAAAACCTCCGTTTTGTTGCAAAGGAAATCCGTGTTGGTATTCAACTCTTGGCCAGATAGCAATTATTGTTTAAATCCATATACATATTTCAGTTAACATAACTTGCAACTAAATTTCCGTCAACAAACTGTAACTTCAATATTTTTCTCTTTTCCTGTCTTATTCACACAGTGATTTTAATGTTAGCTTATGCTTACATTAAGATACTAGACGAGCCGACCAATTCCATGGTGTATTTAGTGAAATACAGGATAACTAAGTTTATTTATAAGTTGATATATTTTCCCAAAAATTCTCATGGATTTCTTTCTAATGAAAATTTGAATTTTTTACGTAACTCTTTTTCATGCTTCTCAACTAGTATTTCCAGGTAAAACATTTTAGTTGTAACTTTCTTTAAATCATTACAGTATTTAACATACACACTCTGGTTTTTTTATTTCGAAACAAATTGCTTGTTTTCCATATCTCTTTAATTTTGTTATCTGTTCATGTATATAACTATCTTCGTTAACTTTTTATTGAAATTTTTTAAACGAAAATGTCTTTATACGATCAATTATTATTTTTGGACTGTTTGAAAAGAGAACACATGAGGTCCGAAACGATACCGATTATATTTTTTTATACTTAATTCGTAGTTGATTTATTTGGACCTTTTAATACAGGAAACTTTTTACGGAACTGGAAAAGGTGTTAGAAATACAGAAAATTTCTTCACCATAGGGAGTGCGTTCTTTTTTCGTTTACTGAAATTAAAAAAAATTATAGAAAATGGGCGTCCAGGGTCCACATACAGAGGGGCGGCAGTGTAACTTGCAGTAATGATAAAACATGTATTTTGAAAATTCTAATCACAAAATTTAAATGTTTAAAAATTTCTCTTAGAAAACGTGCTAAACTACCTGGTGCGCGACCCGGTGCACCTGGGTCGTCGACTCGCCTTTTGGAATTGTTTTCGTTATTCAAAAAACTCGAGTTTTTAGAAATTTCTCGTAGAATACGTATTAAACTAGCTGATGAGCGACTGACTCTTACAAGTTCTCAAGTCCGTCACCCGTGCTTTATCCATGAGATATTTCCAATGGTTAAGCCATTGCAATCTTTTTTCACGCGGGTTCTTAAAAAATTGCGCAAAGTCCACGAAAACAAAACATTTATCCACCAATCCTTTCTAAAAGGGTGGGAAAATTTAGTGGATTGTGTCCATCTTCGAAAATTTTGCCATTTGCTTATGCCATTGTTGAGCCATGGTTCACCCACTGAACCTTTTCCACGCGGGATGGAATTCTAATTTCGCTTGATCTATTTATATAGTTTAAACCAAGGTTTAAACAAAGTTTGGAAAATTTTACCCTCAACTCAATCTCTGTAGTAAATAAATGTAGAAGAGATCGAGCCCTTTCTCATTATTTCGTGTTGTTCCAAAAGTGAGTAAAATAAAGCTAATCGCTTTTTAAACTTTACATCTTATTAATAACTCAAGCACACGAAAAAAAGGTCTTGTCCACCAGACGAGATAAACATTTGTATACGTGTTTGGGCTCGCTGAATTCGAATCCGGGATCGCTTTGACTTGTGCATGTTGCATTTCGTTCCTAACCTCCAAAAAATGGTGAAAGTTGCAACAGTCATGGAAACACCCATAAAGCAAACCGGTTTTATGTTTTCAAGGTCGCTGAGTACAAATTTAGAGGTCATTTTACTCGACGAGGTCGCATTAAATTCATAACCTTGAAAAAAAAATGAATTTCAACCACGAAAACTGTCGAAAGCATCCACCTGAAAGCCAGCGCCTTCGCTGGGTTCGATATAGGTGCAGTGACACGGTGGACCAAGTTGTAAAAAAAATTTATTTACCGCATTTAATGTTTTTCATTGTTAAACAAATTTAAAAAACCAATTAGACGAACATTAAATTTGTTAAATGCTGCAGAGATGTGAAATAAAAATTTAATTAAGTAATTTAGAGACGATCTCGTGTAGTTTCGTGATGAAAATTATCTTGTTTTGTTTGCGAGGTTATGTTTCACTAGTTTTCAATGACAGCACAAAAGTCAAAACAAACCAAGTTTCGTGTGCTTGTTTTGATAATTTCGAAAAGTGATTATTTGATAAGAAAAATATGGAAAAAAGTGCACAAACCAGAATTTAAAAGGTTCATGTACAGTAGTACAGGTTATATTATTACGAAATAAAATATGAAC
>JAWWLR010000166.1:36073679-36090496 GCA_035041075.1 Acraspis erinacei | reverse complement strand
AGTTAAGAAAAGTAATTTTCATTAAACAAAAAAAAAACAATTTTTAATAACATAATTAAATCTTCAACCAATAAAATGAATTTTTAACAAATCAGTTCAACTTTTCATCAAGTAGTGAAATTTTTGACCGAAAAGATTTCTTTAAAAAATGGAAAAAGAGGGGAACAAGGGAAAGGTTGTGAAATTTTTAAAAATTATTTTTAAGAATTTTGAAAACTTTTTATATATTTTATAAAATTTAAAGAAGTTGTTAATATTTTATTAGACTTTTAATATTTCTTGAATTAACTAATGATTACGTAATGGAACAAATTACTTTTACAGCTAAAAAAACAAATTTTCAAGAACACACTTTGTTTTTACTACGAAAGAATTTTAAAAAAAGTTAAATTTTCAATAAAATAATGAAATTTTTATTTAAAACAGATACATTTTTAACCTTAGAGATCAATTTTAAACTAAAGACGATAAATATTCGTCAAAAAATGCACCAGTTGAATTCGAAGTTTAAAAATGAATTTTCAACAATAAAATTAATTTAAAAAAAAAAAATAATTTTCAACAAAACAGTTAAATCTTTATAACCAATAAAATGAGCTTTTAATAAAATACATGAATACTTAATCAAAAAATGGAACAGTTAAATATTCAATTAAAAAAAAAGTTTTCAACCAAAAAACTTTCATTTCATCCAAATAATTAAATCATCACCTAATAAAACAATTTTCTAATAGTTTTTAATAATTCTTAATAATGAGCCTAGTTAAAGTTTCAGTCAAAAAAATTAATTCTTAACAAAAAATATAATACATGAATTTTTAACAGAAAATGATCAATTTTAAACACAATAGTTTCATTTTCAACAAAAACTGTCAATATTCCCCAAAATGTGGAACAGTTAAATTCTGGGGTTGAAAAATGAATGTTAAAAAGAAAAATGAAAATCATCCATTTTCGCCGAAAAATGGAAAAGTTAAATTTACGACTTAAAAAATTGATTTTTAATAAAAGAGCGAACATTTTTTCAAGAAAATATTAATTAAAATTTATTTATTTTTTTAATTAAAAGAAATTTTTTTAACAAAATACATGAATTTTTAATAAAAAATGGAAAATTTAAATTTTCAGTTAAAAGAATTAATTTTTAGGGAAAAAATTTAATTTCATTAAAATCCTTAACCAAGAAAATGAATTTCTAATAGTTTGGTATACCTTTCTTTTATGTATTTGAATTTTTAGCCAAAAAACATTAATTCTCAACGAAAAATGTAATAATTGAATTTTCAAATAGATCTAATAAATTAGTAACCAATTAGTCGAATTTTCAACTAAAAATAATAAATATGTTTAAAAAATGAAACAGTTCAAATCACGGTTTAAAAATGAATTTTCAACAACAAATAATAAATTTTCAAGAAAATAGTCGAAGCTTTAACCAATAAAATTAAATTGTAAGAAAGTAGATCAACTTTTATTCAAGTAATTGATTTTTTTATCAAAAAAGATGATTTATTAAAGTTAAGTTTTCAACTGAAGCAGCTAAATTTTTAGCCAAATAGTTGAATTTGCATCGAAAACGCTCAATCCAAAAATGGAAGATTTAAATCTGAAAATTTAAATAATTGATTTTCAAAAAAATAAAAATTTCAACAAAATAATTAATTTTTTCACCAGAGATGATTTTTGAACAAGAAAAAAAACTGAATTTTTAACAAAATAATGGGTTTTTAACAAAATAATGGATTTTGAACAAAATAATAAATTTGTAACAAAAAATGGAATAGGTAAATTTTCAGTTAAAGAAATGAATTTAAAAAAAAAAATAGTTGCATCTTGAAAAAAAACTGAATTTTTAACAAAGTAGTTCAACTTTTAAATAATTAATTGAGTTATATCCAAAAAGACGACTTTTCTAAAAAAAAATTTCAGTAAAATGATGAAATTTTCAGAAAAATTGTATAATTTTCAACCAAAAGAGATTAATTCTGAACAAAAAGGTTAACATTAGATACCTATAAGGTTATCATAATAACTTTTGAAATTTTCTTGAAAAATGGAAATTTCAAATTTTGATCACAGAAAAAATAATAAAAAATTTAATTTTGCGGACACACTATGCAGAATGTGAAAAAAAATGAAAAGCAAAAATTATTCGCCGAAAAAATATCTACAAATTCGTTAAAAATTAATTTTTGGTGATATGCGTATTTTTTTGTATTCATTATAATAAACAACATCAAAATAAAGATTAAATTTTGGGACAAACACAAGCTTCAAATTTGTTATTAATCCTTTTTTGATAGGATACGTAGTTTTTTATTTAATTGTAAAAAAAACAAGAAAAATTAAAAGTTAACTTTTTGGGGAAAAAACGCTAGTACGAAAAGCAATTAATAGACAAAAGTCATTAACCGTAAAAACATGTATAAATTTGTTATTAATCATTTTTTGATGGAATGTGTAGTTTTTGTTTTACTCATAAAAAACAGACAAGAACAAAATTTTTTTTGTACAAATGACGCAAGCAATAAAAAAAGATGAACAATTTGCAATAAAATGTAAAATGTAAATGCAGGTAAATGAAAAATAAAAAAAAGTTTTTCTAATTTTTTAAACAATTTTCATTGATTTAAACATTTTTTCTCTCTAAAATCATAAAAAGTTATTATTTTATGGAAATAATGATACAATTAAAGAATGAAAGTTGTTTAAATAAAAGAAGCTGCAAATTTAAAAAAATTTTTTTTGATAGATCGTGTATTTTTTTTTAATCGTAAAAAATACCACTACAAATTATTAAGTACAATTTGTGGGAAAGCGAAACAAGATATGAAAAAAATGAAACAACAAAATTTGATCAACTAAAAAGAATCTACAAATTTTTTAATAATTATTTTTCAACAGGACGCGTAGTTTTTATTCTAAGCTTAAAAAATAACATTTAAAATATAAAAATTAAGATTTTGAAAAAACGACACAAGCTAAAAAATAAAATGAATTGACAAAAGTTGTTTAACCAAAAAAGATCTATACATTTTTTCTTAATAATTTTTTGATAACAAAAAATGAATTAACAAAAGTTGTTTGCCCAATAGAGATCTACCAATTTGTTATGAATAATTTTTATAGGATGCGTAGTTTATATTTTGATCGTAAAAAATAACATTAAAAATTAACAAATTAAATTTTTGGAAAAACTACACAAGATACAGTCGAAAAAACAGTGCGTAGCTTTTCTTTTATTAGTAAAAAATAAAGAAAAAATTAGATTTTTGTTATAATGATTAAATTTTAATTAAAAAAATTGCTCGTCTAAATAACATCTACAAATTTTCTTAAAAGCACTTTACCCTAGAACAATTTTTTTTATATTACATTTACTTGCATTTTACATTTTACATTTTATTGCAAATTGTTCATCTTTTTTTGTTGCTTGCGTTATTTGTAACAAAAAAAGTTTTGTTCTCGGCTGTTTTTTATAAATAAAACAAAAACTATACCTTCCATTAAAAAATTATTAATACAAAATTTATAGATCTTTTTAGGGTTAACGACTTTTTTCTATTAATTGCTTTTCGTATCTAGCGTTTTTTTCCAAAAATTAAATTTTTTTATTTTTCTTGTTATTTTTTACAAATAAATAAAAAACTACGTATCCTATCAAAAATGGATTAATAACAAATTTGTAGCACTTTTTAAAATAAACAAATTTTTCCATTGATTTGTTTCGTAGCTTGCGTTTGTCCCAAAATTTAATCTTTATTTTTATGATGTTTATTATAATGAATAAAACAAAAATACGCATATCACCAAAAATTATTTATTAACGAATTTGTAGATATTTTTTCATTATTTTTTATGGGATCAAAATTGGAATTTTCCATTTTTCAAGAAAATTCCAAAAGTGATTATCATAATCTTGTAGGTATCTACTGTTAACCTTTCTGGTCAGAATTATTCTCTTTAAGTTGAAAGTTATACAATTTTTCTGAAAATTTCATTATTTTACTGAAAATTTTAACTATTTTTTTTAAATAAGTCTACAGGTTGTTGACAAATTCAATTACTTATTTAAAAGTTGAACAACATTGTAAAAATTATTTTTTTTTATTCAAGATGCAACTATTTTTATTTTGTTTGAAAAATCCATTTTTTGTTAAAAATTCAATATTTTGTTAAAAATGCATTTTTTTCTTGTTGAAAAATCATCTCTTTGGAGAAAAAATTAATTATTTTTTGAATTTTTGTTTTATTTTGTAGAAAATCAATTATTTAAATTTTCAGATTTAAATCTTCCATTTTTGGATTTATCGATTTCCATGCAAATTCAACTATTTGGCTACAAATTTATCTGCTTTAGTTGAAAACTTAACTGTTATAAATCATCTTTATTGATAAAAAAATTAATTACTTGATTAAATGTTTATTTTCTTTCTTACAATTTAATTTTATTGGTTGAAGCTTCGACTATTTTCTTGAAAATTTATTATTTATTTTTGAAAATTCATTTTTAAAGCTTGAATTGAACTGTTTCATTTTTTAAAAATATTTATTATTTTTAGTTGAAAATTCGGCTATTTGGTTAAACATTTATTAGGTCCATTTGAAAATTCAATTATTAAATTTTTCGTTGAGAATTAATGTTTCTTGGCTAAAAATTCAAATACATAAATGAAAGTTATACCAAAATATTAGAAATTCATTTTGTTGGTTAAAGATTTTAATGATTTTAATTAAATTAAATTTATTTGGCTGAAAATTTTTATTTTCCATTTTTATTAAAAATTCATGCATTTTGTTAAAAAATAATTTTTATTTAATTAAAATAAAATTAATTGAAATTAATATTTACTTGAAAATTGCTCTGTTATTTTATTGAAAATCAATTTTATAAGCCGCAAATTTAAATTTTCCATTTTTCGGCGAAAATTGATGATTTTGATTTTTTTTTAACATTCATTTTTGATCCCAGATTTTAACTCGTCCACATTTTGGGGAATATTGACAGATTTTGTTGGAAATTCAACTATTGGGTTAAAAATTTATCATTTTCTGTTAAAAATTCATTTATTATATTTTTTGTTAAGAATTAATTTTTTTACTAAAAATTTAACTACATTATTAAGAATTATTCAAAACTGTTAGAAAATCGTTTTATTAGGTGATGATTTAATTATTTTGATTAAATTAAAGTTTTTTGGTTGAAAACCTTTTTTTTTATTGAATATTTAACTGTTCAATTTTTTGATTAAGTATTCATGTATTTTGTTAAAAGCTCATTTTATTGGTTATAAGGATTTAACTGTTTTGTTTAAATTTATTTTTTTTTTTAATAATTTTGTTGAAAATTCATTTTTTAAACTTCGAATTTAAACTTCGAAAAAACGTCTATTTTTTACGAATATTTATTGTTTTTAGTTGAAAATTTATCTGTATGGTTAAAAATGTATCTGTTTTAAATAAAAAATTCATTATTTTGTTGAAAATGTAACTGTTTTTTAAAGTCCTTTCTTAGTCAAAACCAAGTTTGTTGTTGAAAATTCGTTTTTTAACTGTAAAACTAATTTGTTCCATTACGCAATCAATAATTAATTCAAGATTCAAAATTCCTAAAACTAATAAAAAAAAATTTTACAATCTTTCCCTTGTTCCCCTCTTTTTCCATTTTTTAAAGAAATCTTTTCGGTCAAAAATTTCACTACTTGTTAAAAACTTGAACTGTTTTGTTAAATATTTATTTTATTGGTTAAAGATTTAATTATGCTATTAAAAATTTTTTTAGGCTGAAAATTACTTTTCTTAACTGAAATTTATCTATTTCATTTTTTTGCTGAAAATTGATCAGTTTTAGTTAACCATTCAAAAATTGAACTACATTGTTAAAAATTCATTTTTTTAAATTTAAGATTAATACCGTTGGCTGAAAAATTAAATTTTTGTTAGAAATTTCGTTTTTTTGTTATTGAAAATTATGTTTTTAAACTGAAATTTTAAATATTTTATTTTTTGTTGGAACTGGTATTTTTTAGTGGAAAATTAATCTTATTTTGTTCAAGATGCAACTATTACGTCTTTTGTTAAGAATTCATTTTTTTGTTTGTTTTTATACATCTTTTGAACTGCAAATTTAAATGTTTCATTTTTGGTCGAAAATTTATCATTTTTTATTTGAAAATTCCACTATTTGATTGTAAGGTAACTTTTTGGTTGAAAAGGCATTTTTTCGGTTTAAATTTTTTGTTTACAGCATATTTAAATATTCCATTGTTTCGAAAAGATTCAAATCTGCTGAAATTTTGATAAGAAAAAAAAATAGAATAATTTTTTGATAAATTTTTTTCGATAGGGTGCGTAGTTTTTTTTTAAAGCGTAAAGAATAACACAAAAAATAAAAAATGTCAAAATCGACACAAAATACGAAAAAAATTATTAAAGAAACCTTATTTACTCGAAAAATATCTGCAAATTTATTATAAATAGTTTTTTTGTCACGATAAGAAGTTTTTGTTCAATTAGTAAAAAATATCATTAAAAATAAAAAGATGCAATTTTTGAAAAAAGACAAGCTACAAAAAAAGTGAATACAAAATTTGAGATTGGATTATTATTTATTTAATTTGCTGTTTTCCGTTTGTTCCATTA
Source organism: Acraspis erinacei (assembly GCA_035041075.1). NCBI lineage: Eukaryota > Metazoa > Arthropoda > Insecta > Hymenoptera > Cynipidae > Acraspis > Acraspis erinacei. The sequence goes on along the minus strand of JAWWLR010000166.1, from coordinate 36,083,854 downwards.
CGTAATCATTAATTAATTTAAGAAATATTAAAAGTCTTATTAAATATTAATATTAATAAATATTATAATATAATAAATATTAATAAATATTAATATTATTATTAAATATTAAAAGTTTTTTGATTAAATACTAATACAAAAATTCATTTTTGTTTGTGTTGAAAATCTATACTTTTTAGTTGAGAACTCAACTACTACATTTTTTATTAAAATTTCAAATAACTGGCTGAAATTTGAACTATTTTTTTAATCATTTATTTAATCGTTTAAAGATTAAACTATTTTGATGAAAATTCGTAGTTTTTCGTAGAACATTCAAATTTTTTACTGAAAATTCATATTTAAAAAAAAATAATTTTCAATAAAGCATTAATTTTTTACCCAATATTTAACAAAAAAATTTAACAAATAATGAAATTTTCAATTAAAACAGATAAATTTTAAACCAAGTAGTTCATTTTTCAATACAAAATAATCCATTTTCGACTAAATATGGAAAATTATAATTAAGCTCATAATTATTATAATTGATTATATAAATAATTAATATTATAACAAATTTTATTAGAATTTTAATATTTCTGGAATTAATTGTTAATTACTTGAAATCTGGAATTTAGATTCAATAGAGGATAAACAATATCAGGTAAATATTATATTCTCTATGCCTTTTATAAAGTGGAAAATAAAAATAAACAAATATCGATCCAATTTTGTTTTAGCTTTTTTTTCCCTGTACTATCCGCAGAAAAAAATGTTAAAAAAAGTTTAAAAAATTATGTTTAATTTAACAGAAAATCGATCAGCCGAGAAAAGTGAAATTCGCAGTTCATAAAATTGATTTACAAAAAAAATTTTTTAAAAAGAATTCTTAACAAAATAGATGCATTTTCAACGAAAAATTAAACAAACTACTTTTACAGTTGAAAAGTAAATTTCCAACCACGAAAAACTGAATTTTCAAGGAAATAGTGCAATCTTCAAACAATAAAATTAATTTTTAACAAAATACATGAATTTTCGATAAGAAATGGCACAGTTAAATTTACAATTAAAAAAATTAATTTTCAACAAAAATATTTTTTTATCAAAATACTTAAATGTTGAACCAATAAATTTAATTTCTAATAATTTGTAATGAATTTTCAACAACAAAATGAATTTCGGAAAACAAAGAATTTTGAAGAAAGTGGTTAAATCCTTAATCAATCAAATGAATTTTTTTTAAATACATGAATTAAAAAAAAATGGAACAGTTAGATTTTCAGTTTAAAAAAATCAATTTCCAACAAAAAAATTTTGTTTTATAAAAATACTCAAATCTTCAACTTAAAATTTGTTAAACAATTATTTTTATTTTTAACAAAAATCGATCAATATTCGAGAAAAAAATGGAACAGTTAAACTGACAATTCAAAAAATTAGTTTTCAACAACAAAAAATAAATATTTAACTTAATAGTGAAATTTTCAACTGAAATCGATACATTTTTAACCAAGTAGTTGAATTTTCTACGAAAGGCAATCAATTTTTATGAAAAAATGAAAAAGTTAATTTTGCAGCTTACAAAATTTATTTTCATCAACAACAAAAAGACAAAACTTATTAAATTTTTTAACCAAAGAGTTAAATTTTCAGTTAAAAATTAATTTTCCACAACAACAAATTAATTTTTAAGAAAGGGTTTAAATCTTCAACTAATTAAATGTTCTTTTTTTTAACATAGTAATTCCACTTTTAACTAAATAATTGAATTTTTAACCAAAAACGAAATTTTTTTACAAAAAAGGGAACAATGAAATTTTCAATAAAATTGTAATTTTTAACCAATCTTTAAGAGAAAAAAGAATCAATTATTAACAAAATACATGAATTTTCAATAAAAACTGTAATATTCGACAAAAAATGGAACAGTTAAATTCACAGTAAACAAAAAATAATTTTCAATAACAAAATATAACAAAAATAAATTGTAATTTTGAACAAGATAGTTAAAATAATTTTTGTAACTAATTTTAAACAACCAAAAAAATGGATTTTTAACAAAATATATAATTTTTTAACCAAAAATCAAGTATCAATTAAGTAGTAGAATTTTTTAGCAAAGACAAAAATTATTAAAAAGTTGAATTTTTAACTAAATACCATGAAGTTTCGAACAAAAATGGAACAGTTAAATTTGCAGTTCGTAAAATTGATTTTCAACAAAAAATTTAAAGAAATATTAAATTTGTTAACCAATTTTCAACAAAAACAAAAATGAATTTTTAATAAAATAAATGCATTTTTAACAAAAAATTAACATTTAAATTGACAGTTAAAAAGAATTAATTTAAAAAAATAGCTGAATCTTAAAGGAACGAAATGGACTTTTAATAAAGTAGGTAAAATTTCCATCAAGTAGTTGAATTTTTTAACAAAAAAAAACAATTTAAAAAAAGTCAAATTTTCAACAGAATGAAGAAATTGTTAATTAAAACAGTTAAATTTTAAACCAAATAGTTGAATTTACAAACAAAAACGATCAATTATCAATAAAAAGGGCCAGTTAAATTATCAGTTAAAAAATTAATTTTCGCCATCAAAAAATTTATTTTTAAGAAATAAGTTCAATTGTAAACCAGTGAAATTAAAAAAAGTAGTTCAACTTTCAAACAAGTAGTTGAGTTTTAGAATGAAAAAGATAATAAAAGAAGATACATTTTTAATAAAATAGTTCAATTGGACTTTTAACAAAATATATTATTTATGAACCAAAAATGGAACAATTGAATTTACAGTTAAAAAAAATTCATTTTCAAAAAAAAACATCAATTGAGTCTCGTGAAAATAGATGAATATTCATCCAATTAATGAATTTTTAACAAAGTAGTTGAATTTTTGTCCAAAGAAGACAATATAAAAAAAAATTTAATCTGAACAAAATAAAGAAATTTTTTATTGAAACAGATAAATTTTAAAACAAATAGTTGAATTTTTAACTAAAAACGGCCAATTTTTTAAAACTAATCTTCAACAATAGAAAAAATGAATTTAAAAAAAACCTGAATTTTAAACAAAAAAAGGATTTCAATCAAATAGTTGAATTGTTGAACAAAAAAAAAAGAATTTAAAAAAAAAGTTAAATTTTCAACAAAATGAAGAAATTTTCAATTAAAAAAGATAAATTTTAAACAAAATAGTTGAATTTTGAACATTTTCATTATTTTCAAGAGAATATTCTTAAGGTTCATAGGAAAATTTCAAAGGATTTTTTCTTTTCAAAAATTAATTTTTCCAGAAGGTTTTAAATTATTGTAAGACTTTTTTAAATATTTATATAAATTAAGAGAAAAAATACGAAATAAGTTTTTAAAATAGTTAAAATAAAAAATGGGCCAGTTAAATTTTCAGTTAAAAAATTAATTTTCAATCTTAAAAAATTTATTTTTCAGTAAATAGTTGAATCTTTAACTTTTTACCACAAAAAAGAAAAGATTATTTTTTTATCAAATAGTTGAATTTGACACTAAAGACGATCAATTTTAGACCAGAAACACAAATTTTTAACAAAATATTCCATTTTTAACCAATCGTCAAAAACAATAAAAATAAATTTTTAACGTAATACATTAATTTGCAATCAAAAGTGGAACCCTTAAATTGACATTTAAAAAAATAATGTTCCAAAAACAAACAAAAATTAACGAAAAAAAAACAATTTAAAAAAAGTTAAATTTTAAACAAAATGAAGCAATTTTCAATTAAAACATATAAATTTTAAACCAAATAGTTGAATTTTCAAGCAAAAGCGATAAATTATCAATAAAAAAGAGACCAGTTAAATTATCAGTTAAAAAATTTATTTTTTACCAAAAAAGTCTCATGAAAATAGTTGAATTTTCAACCAATAAAATAAAATTCTAACAAATTAATTAAATTTTTGACCAATAAAGAAGACAATTTTTTAATAAAGTTTTATTTTTAACAAAAAAAAAAAAATTTTGTATTGAAAAAGATAAACTTTAAAACAAATAGTTGAATTTTTAACTAAATACGATCCATTTTTTAAACCAATCTTCAACAACAAAAACGAATTTTTTGCAAAATATCTAAATTTTCAACAAAAAATGGAACCGTTAAATTAGCAGTTAAACAAAATTAATTTTTAAAAATTCAAGGAAATAGATGAATCTTAACCCAATAAAATAGATTTTTAAGAAAGCAGTTCAAATTTTAATAAATTCATTCAAATTATGAACACAAAAAGGAAATTAAAAAAAATTTAAATTTTCAAAATAATGAAAAAATTTTCAATTGAAACAGATAAATTTTGAACCAAATAGTTGAATTTTTAAGCAACAAACATCAATTATCAATAAAAAATAGAACAGTTAATATTTCAGTTGAAAAATTAATTTTCATTATAAAAAAATTCTTAAAAAAAAAATAGGTCAATCTTCAACGAATGAAATGTTTTTTAAATAAAGTAGTTTAACCTTTAACTAAGTATTTGAACATTTGACAAAAAAATTCGATTATAAAGAAGAGATAAATTTTTAACCAAATTGTTGAATTTTCCACTAAAGATCAATTAAAAAAAAAGCAAACAAATTTTCAACAAGATATTAAATTTTTTAACCAATCTTTAACCACAATAAAAATTAATTTTTAGCATAATATATGAATCTTTTGTAAAAAATGGAACAGTTTTTTAGTTAAAAAAAAAAGAATTTTCGTAAAACGAATTAGTGAATTCTTGAATCAACAAAATGAATTTTTAACAAAGTAGTTCAACTTTCATCAAGTAGTAGTTTAATTTTTAACAAACAAAAAATGACTTGGACAAAGAAATAGTTAAATTTTAAACAAAATAATAAAACATTTTAAACCCAATATTAGATATTTAATTTAAAAAGAATGTTTTTTTTGAAAAAATGAGAAAACAAAAATTTGAAAACCTTCTGTCCATTTTCAGAAAATTAAAGAGCTTTTTGGTCATTCATTATCTAATTTCCTATTTGTAATACACAAATTTTATTTTATATATAATTAATTATGTCAATAACTCACGTTTTAATAAATTTTATTAGACTCTTTTTACTTATCGGAGTTAATTTAATTTGACCCTAAATCGAATAAAATGTAAAAAAAAACGAAAACTCTGTTCGCAAAAAGTAGAAAAAAAAATGAGTAACCTAACTAAAATTCTAGATATTCTATATTTTTTAGCTATTTTTTCCATTAAACTGGAAAAAATTCGTATTCTGTCTGTACGCATAAATTCAATAAATGTCTACATATATATTACTCAGGGGTCCAGAGAAAAAGGAGCCGCACCTATCCAATCTCCTCTCACAATAGCCAACACAAATACATTCCACGGATAAAGCCTCCAATCCAAAGTGCTTTCTCGTCCTCCGTGCTCTCCCCCCTCAATTAAAAAAATATCCATTTTCTCCCAGAAATTTCCATTAATCCAAATTTTAACATCACCCCAATTATTATTTTTTATTAACAAGAACGCTCGGCCAATAATCCGAAAAGAAAAGTAGTGTTTTTTGTCCTTTCGAATTTGCTGATCGATAGAGGTCGCTGGGGTCGATTTCGTGAGAACGTATGCGCATGTCACTTCGTTCGAGTCTCTTTCCGTCGTGGCATCTCGAGGTGAGTGGTTGTGCGTGCATTTCGCGCTCAAATATAATCCAAAGATTGACTGCACAAGGAGGTAGCATCCGTCGTCAGGTATTGAAAATATTTCTCCGAGAAATATCGCGCTCGTCGTGTGTGCTAAAAGTTTCGCGAGTTTTTTCATTTTCGTCTCTGAAAAAGACTTGGGAAAATTAACGCATGGTCGATTCTCCTTTGCCGGCCGCCACCGCATGCGGAACTTTCCAACGGGGAAGTGAAACTTGCAATATGGTTCTTCGATTGTTAGTGTCACCGTGATCGTGATTTTTTGGACTCTTCGCCGATCGCAAAAAAGACAAGCTGGAGCCTGCAACTCCCTCGCCCTCGGAACCGTTAGGAAAATTCCGATCACCGGATGCACAATGGCCGTCGTTTGTCAGATCTGCCCTCCGCTTTTCTCAAATGAAGACAAAGATGGATTATGTGCTTTTTGTGCTCTAGAGTCAGTGTTCGCGATTTCGAAAGAAAAAAACCCTTTTCCTGAAAGTTCCAAAAGTCCGGATCTTTGCAAAACCACCGCTTGTCTTTTTCTAAAAGTCCGAAGTTATCGATCTTTCAAAGAATATTAAAAATCTCGAGTACTCTAATCATCTCAACTTTGATTTTATTGATCATATTTTTTACGAAACTTAACCTCACTCTTTTTTCAATGTGACTCTTTAAAAATTAAATTAAAACACGTGCAACAAGTGTAACATCTGCCAGGGAAAAATCGTCTTGACTTTCCCATCTTGAACTCTTTATAACCTCAAATGCTACACTTTCTAACCTTAAAAACATTAATTTTCAAGAAATTTGTCTAAAATATTGAGAGAAAAAAGTATATTTTTGAGCGAATTTTATCCTTTATGGTCAATTTCAGGCAAAAATTGACAAGTGTGAAAGTAAGAAAGGCGGAATTTTTCGAGATCGCGAGCGGAAATTTAAAAGAAGAACACTTTTTTCGGATTATAGCAAAGTTTCGTGGTGATTCATAATTTATTAGAACGTGGCATGGGGCGATACTTGAGGCGTCGCTGTTCAGTAGGGTCCTACAAAATGGCGGACGTTGCCATTCTCGATTCTGGAACGTTCAGACATCCGCCACGTGGATGGCGGACAAAGGAAGTTACGCGTTCCGCGATCTCGTTGCGTTTTTCAGACAAGCGTTTTCTCATCCCTCGCGATTTTCTGCCTCCAATTTTTAATTACTCATGAAAATCGGGGACATAACCTTAAAAAAAAACGTGCTCGAACCTGACCTCGTGCTTCACCTTGAACTCTAAAATTTCTGTTTCTTATTGTTGAATTATTCGAATCTTTTTCAATAATTAGTTACTTTATTCATAATTAATTGTTGTTAATTATTTAGTTTTGGAATTGGGCTTTCAAAATAGGGGAAACACGTCATTTTGAGTAAAACCAAAAAAATTTGAAGATTTCCGGATTTAAGAAAAAATTAAATTTTGCGTTTGCTGGCTGTTTTTTTAAATAGAAAAATTATGTAAATTGAAACAGTGATGATAACACGTGAATTTCACGATATCGACCGGAGGATTAATTTCCGTTGACGGCTTGGTTGAGGTATCTGAGTGCCAATTTCATAAACTTGACGTGAATTTTCTGTTTGAAAGCTTCAAAAACTTGATTTTTTTACAAGTTTTTATTTTTTTTCTGTTTTCTTTTTGCAGTTGTTGACCAGACTGATATCACCAGGCTTTAACCATGGGAAAGGAAAAGATTCATATTAACATCGTCGTCATTGGACACGTCGACTCCGGCAAGTCCACGACGACCGGACATTTGATCTACAAATGCGGTGGTATCGACAAACGTACCATTGAGAAATTCGAGAAGGAAGCCCAGGAGGTAATTTTAAATTCGCAATTTAAAAATTAAAAAAAAAAATTCTTGGAGTGGCAAATGTTGAAATTTTATTTCAAAGAGTTGCGTCATTTCATGAAAAAGTGCTCAAGTTCGCGAAATGATTCACCTGACGCAATATTTGTTTTTGTTTCGGCAATTTTTTATTTGCTGACATTTTTTTTTTGTTATTGTTTCAAAATGTTTCTTACATTGCTCAATGTTTTCGGAGAAATTTCGAGAATGCAAAATAATTGGATATGTTTAAAGAAGAAAAATTAAAAAAATTTCGCAATTTCCACATGTTTTCAAAAATCTTTTCCAGGTTTTTTTTTTTAATGAAAAGTTTTATATTTTAGGACTAAAAATTCTTCCGTTTGCTGTGAAATTGTTTGCAAAATATACGATTTAAGAAATTATATCGTTTTGGTTGACAGTGTAAATATAATTAATTAAAATTTTTTGATTTTTTTCGGTGAAGATTTGCATGTTTGAACTATTTTGTAGAAAATTATTTTCATTTTTGATAGTCCGATTGTTAACCGAAAATTATTTTTGGATCATGATTCAACTATTTTTTTATTTAATAGTCGAATATTTTTGGTTCTTTTTGAGTTGCATTTTTTTTAGTGGAAAATTAGAAAGTTACATTTTTTTTGAAATATTGTGGTTTTTTCAAGTAAAAAAAATCTAAATGTGGTGATTTTCAAGATAAATAAATTTTTCCACCATTTTTTGGAATTTTTAAAATAGAAACAGACATTAATTTGTCCGTTTAATATTTAAAAAAAAATCAAAATATTTTTTTTTAGGGGCGAAATTGAGTAACTTTGTATTTAAAAAATTTAATTTAAATTTTTTAAATTCAAAGTTTACCTAATTTTTCCCCTAAAAACATTTTGATTAAAAAAAGAAGGAAAAGTAGATTTTTCTGTTGAAATTTTTTTTTGTGTGAGAAAAATTAATTTCTTTATAGAAAATACAATTATTGTTTGTATTTATTGAAAATTCTAAAGCGTTTAACGTGCTAATTTGGGGAAAATTTTACTAATTTATCGAAAATACTATGGTTTTTGTTGAAAATTTGACGAATTGAATATTCTTCTGATTTTGTAAAAAAAATCTAATTTTTTGAAAATTGTAATTTTTTCAAAATTCTGCTAATTTATTGTAAATTCTTACTTTATTTTGAAAATTGTGTTTACTAGTTAATAGAAAATAATTTTTTTAAGTGATTCAATTACTTGAAAATTATTGAAAACTACTTCTTTAATGAAAAATACTAATTGGTTGACAATTATCTTAATTCACAGAAAATATACTAATTTATTGAAAATTTTCCTAATTCGTTTAAAATTATAATTTTTAGAATATAAAATTATTCTTTTTACAATTCTACTAATTTGTTAAAATTTCTACTAATTTATAGAAAATACAATTATTTGTTGAAAATTATAATTATCAATTGACAATTCTAATTCCATGAAAATTCCACTAATTTCTTTTAAAAAATTACTAGTTCGTTGAAAATTCTAATTTGTCAAATACACAATTATTGTATATTTTAATCATTTGTTGAAATTTCTAATTTATAGAATATACCATTATTATTTTTTTGAAAATTTGATTAATTTGTTTAAAATATTACTAATATTTACAGCTTTTGGTTAAAACTCCTAATTTATTGAAATTTCGACTAATTTATTGAAAAACTTTAATTTGTTAAAAATGGTATTAATTCACAGAAAATACAATTATTTTTTGAAAATTCTAAATTTATTGGAAATTGTTGTTCTTTTCAAATTTTAATAATTTGTTGAAAATTCTAATTTATAAAATACAGAATTATTTTTTTACAATTCTACTAATTTGTTGAAATTTCTACTAACAACTAATTCAGAGAAAATACAATTATTTGTTGAAAATTTTCAATTATTGAAAATTATACTAAATTGGCAAATTTTAAAAATAATTTGTCAAAAATGCTAATTTATAGGATATATAATTATTTATTGATAATTTTGCTAGATTCTCGAAAATACCATTTTTTAAATTGAAAATTCTATTTTATTGAAAACTGCTGTTTTATTAAAAATTCTAATTTGTTGAAAAATTTAATTTATAGAATACAAAATTATTTTCTTGACAATTTTACTAATTTGTTAAAGTTTCTACTAATTTATAGAAAATACAACTATTTTTTGAAAATTCTACTAATTTATTGAAAAATACTATTTTATTAAAAATTCTAATTTGGTGACAATTATTTTAATTCACAGAAAATTATACTAATTTATTGAAAATTTTACTAATTCGTTAAAAAAATTAATTTTAGAGTATATAATTTTTTTTTTTTTTTGTTAAAAATTTTATTAATTTGTTGAAATTTCTACTAATTTATGGAAGATACAAATAATTTTTGAAAATTCGACTAATTTTTTTAAAAACTACTATCTTATTAAAAATTCGAATTTGTTGCAAATATTACTAAAATTCTACTAATTTATAGAAAAATACTTTATTAAAAATTATAATTTGTTGAAAATTCAACTAATTTATAGAAAATACAATTTTTACCATTATTGATTGAAAATTCGACTAATTTTTTTAAAAACTACTATCTTATTAAAAATTCGAATTTGTTGCAAATATTACTAAAATTC
>JAWWLR010000166.1:35987837-35997988 GCA_035041075.1 Acraspis erinacei | reverse complement strand
TATCGAATGAATAGTTAAAACACTATACGTGTTAATGAATAAAAATAAATTTATTATTTTTTATTTCAATTAACCATTTTCCACTGTAGTTTGCATCATGCATTTTAGGGAGCTTTCCCCTAAGGTTGAAAAAAGGAGGTTCTAGACTGAAATTCTTCTGAGCGTTGGAGCATTCATCGCACAAAAGAACTCGAGCTTTGATAACCAGAGGCTAAAAAGCTGGTGGCAAGAAAATTAGCAAGGACAACGAGGGTCACTTTTTCCCTCGACGTACCTTATGGCTCACAAGGGCTCGTAATAAATATCGTTACGATAAAGCAGACCTCACGTGAAAATAGATGGGGGTGGAACTTACACCGCCCTAAGCTAATTCATTTGCCACGCTTCCTTGCTCTGGGCTCCAATCTCGTCCAAATTCAGCAATTAAAGAGAAAATTGCAAGCGTCTCTTCCTAACCAGGAAGTCAGACCGCTGAAAAATAAAAATTTTATCGCTTACCTCAACTAGATTAATCGAACATCGTTTCTAGCTTGTTAATGGAAATTGAAAGTGGCGTTGACGAAATTTTGTAAAATCTTCTCTGGTACTTCTTTTTAATCATTAAAAAGAATCGATAAAAATATGGTCGAATTGAACAATTTCAAAAGAAGTATTTGAATTTTGAAATGAAATTTTATTCTTGCCAAATACTTGAATTTCCAACTAAAATGATTAATATTTTATTAGTAAAATTAATTTTAAATAAAAGAAAAGAATGATCGAAAAACCAGTTAAATTTCAAGCAAACCAAAATGTATTTTCATATAATAGGATGAATCTTCAACTGAAATGCTTATAGTCTTAATGAAAATTAGATTTGAACACAAAAAATTGCTATAAAACACGTTCAAATTGTAACCCAAGAAATGAATTTTCCAATAAATAGATGAACCTTCAACTTAAATGTTTTCACTTTTAATAAGAAAATTCTGGATAACAGAATATTTAGAATTGCCACTAAAATAGATCAAAATACTCCCAAAAAGGAATAGGTGATTAAGAATAGAATAGAATTAACTGTAATACTAATACTTTTAGTAACAAATGATTTTTAATAACAAAACAAATATTCAAAAAATCAGTTGAATTTATAACAAAATAAATGTTTCTTTAAAAATGAAATTATGGATCTTCATCTTAAGTACTTGTTTTCTTAGCTAAAAATATATTCTTGACAAAAAAACAACGATTATTTTATAGAATAGAAAAATTTTCAACCAAAAATCAAACTTACATTTAAAAAAGATAAATATTCTCCTAAGAACAGAAATATTTGAATTTTAAGTTTGAAACTTAATTTGAAAGAAAATAGGTAATTTTTAATAAGTAAATAAAGCAACAATTTATCTTCAAAATATTTAATTTTTATTTTTTAAAAACAATTTCCTCCCAAAAAGGAAGCGTTAAATTTTTAGTTAGGAAAGAATTTTCAAACGGAAAAAAATTTTTTTTTACTAAATAGTTAAATCTTCAACTAAAAAAAGAACAATTTTTCTCGTAGAAAAGAAATGATAAAATTTGGAGTTGGAGAAGTCATTTGCAATAAGAAATAATTAATTTTTAGCAAAGCAATGAATTTAACCTAAAATGATGAATATTCAACTGGAATACTTACAATTTAGGTAAAAACGTATTCATTTTTAATACAAAAAAATTAAAGACAGAGACAATTTTTAAATAAATTAGTGGAATTTTGAACTCAAGAAGTAAATTTTTAACTACAATAATTAATCTTTAACTATATTATTTATACTTTCAGTTAAATATTATTTTAGAATCATAAGCCAAGAATATAAATGTTTAACTAAATGTTGAATTTTTAAGCATAAAATGAGTTGTAACAAAATGGTTCAATTTTTTACAAATTAAAATTATTTTTAACTAAAACAGATGATTCTTTCGAACCAAGATTTTATATTTGATATTTCAACCACAGTCTATTTTAATATTATGTTAGCATAATAATAATAATGATATTAATTATTTGTAAAAAGATAAATTTTTAACAAGATACATGCATTTTAAACCGAATGCTTGGATCGTAAACTAAAAAAGATTAATATACAATGAATATTGGAATAGTAAAATTTTTAGTCGACAAATAAATTTTTTAGTCAAAAACATGATTTTTCAGCAAAAAATGTTAAATTTCTACAAAAACTTAAATTGCAATAGAATACTTTAATTTTCAACTAAGGAAGACAAAGAAAATGCAATTTTTTAATTTTCATGTAAAAAAAATTAATTTACAAGAAAGTAAAATACTTTTCTGCTAAAATAGTTATAGTTGCATCCTAAAACGATAAATTAAAAAAAAATTTGAATTTTCAACCCATAAATTACTTTCTCAAAAAATTTAATTTTCTATATAGTAGATTTCTTTTTTAACAAATAGTTTAATTTTCTTCAAAAATCATTAATTTTCAACGAAGAAGATTAATTCTGAAACAAAAACGTGAGACTTGATGTTTCAGTGAAAATTATGATTTAAATTTTAAATCGAAAACAGTTTAATTTAAGCAGGATATACGAACTCACAACAAATTAGTTAAATGCTTAACTAGTAAAGATTAATTTACCCCGAAAAGATAATTTTTCAGAAAAATTGTTGAAATTTCAACCAAGAAAAATGTTGTACTCACAAAGTAATAAGAAAGCTCATTTAATAATTGAATTTTTAACCGACAAACGTGATTTATCTATAAACCGGTTGAAATTTAAACCCAAAAATATAAATTTTTAAATTAGACTTATAATTTTAAAACAAATAATAAACTCTTATATCAAAAAATATGAATTATGTACCAAAAAATATAAAAGTAGTCTTCTTAAACAAAAAGAATGAACTCTAAGAAAATAAATTTCCTTTTATAATAGCAATATTAAAGACTATTAAAATATAATAATAGAGGAATGAAGTTATCAGTTAAAAGAAATAATTTTCCTTTCAGAAAACTAATATCCAATTCTGGAAATAAAATTTTTTTTTTCAAAAGTATTTCGCTAGATTTACATACTTCCAACATCCACTTCTTAAAGATTGACAACTTCCTTGGACCAAAAAGTAATATTTTAGAAAATTTAGCATTACAGAGCGAAAGAAAATGAAAATTTTCCAACTTGGGCTCTAAATCTCTACGACTCCGGAAAATTTTTTTTTTCCCTTCAAAAAATGTTTCTCTAGAGTTACACAGTAAATTTGACATAACTGACACTCGATAGTTGCTACTGAAGAAAATTCATAATAGGAAATTGATCTTTAAAATATAGGATCATTCTGATGCCCAATTGCTTATAATTGCTTATAATCTAACTAAAACAATTGCTTTTGAAAATCAGGTCATTCTGATGTGCAACTTTCTGATAAATTAAAAAATTCAAAAGTATGAAAGTGGTGCATATCATTATCATATTTCTGGACCAAATTGAACAAGTGACATTTATTTTGAATATTATTTATGTGAGAGAGGATATTTCTAGATAAATTCATAAGGATTCAGGCTAAAATAAAAACATTTCACAAATATGCTACCAAATTTTAAAAATTCAAAAAGTTCTATTTAATTTGGATAAATCTGAGCGAATAAGAATAGAATAAAATTTAAAATACAGTCTCAGCTTGACTCCCGAAGCGATCGGTCGTGTTTACTACGAGCGGACACAGTTCGAGAGTTCCGAGAAGTTCAGTGTTGGATATCTAAGTTTCCTTAGCATTACATGTGATTTAGTGGAAAAAGCATCATTAGTGTAACCAATCTCTGGTGGAGAGTGCTAAAGCACTCCCCACAAAATGATTCCCAACCAACATAAATCAGTGAATCTCCCGACAAGTGCACAACCCAACATGTCTCCTCCAACAGCAAGAAGAACCTACGCCACAGCCGCTTCCGAAGCATTCCCTAAAAAAGACCAAGGAATAATTATTGAATCAAGAGACGAAATCGAACTTAAAGAATACGTGAAAAGCGTCGGTTCCCTCGTCAAACCAGAAAACATCCGATTTGCCTCCAAAATCTCAAACGGTCGAATTTGTCTATTCCTCGCCACCAAAGAAATAGTAAAACAACTAACGGATAAGTACAAAGAGATAACCGTAGAACACCATAAATTAGAACTTCGACCTCTAGTAAACCCCTTAAAGAAAATAATTCTTTCAAACGTTTCTCCAGTCATTCCCCACGAAGTTTTAGGAACAGAACTCCAAAAGTATGGTATTATAATCCCCTCAAAAATTAGTTTCCTAAGGGCAAGTATACCCGATCAAGGTTTCTCTCATGTTCTCAGTTTTCGACGACAAATGTTTATTCAACCAGAGGACATTGGAAAATTACCTGAATCAGTGATAATAAATTATGAAGAAACTTCCTATCGCATATTTATAGCTCCGGAATCAATAACCTGTTTCCTGTGTAAACAACAAGGACACCTAGCCAAACAATGCGAGTCAAATACAAACATTATGACTCAGAACGCCACAATAGAAACAAATCCACTTAACCTCGACACAGAAACCGAACCACCAAAACAGAAATATCTTACTGAATTCCCAGACTTGAACCAGACAAACAGTAAACCGAAACGACCGTTATCAACATCGACATCAAATAGATCCGAAATAAACCCGAAAACAGGAAAAAATACCCCAGATTCCCAGATAGAACCAGTTAACAAAACAACTAAGAGAAAATCCAAAAAACCAAAAATTGATGAACATAAAAAGAAATCCCCAACAACAATAGAAGAAATGCTCCTACCCACGAAAGAAACTCTCGACAACAATCCCACCGCTTTTCCTCTAAACTTCACTCAACTTAAACTGTTAATAGAAAATTGCCAAGGAGCAGCGGATATAACAACAATAGTAAGAGATTACACTGAAAACGTAAAGGGCTTAATATCGACACTCGAATCACTATATCATCTATTACAAGAACGGAAAATGAAAATCCGCTTCACAAGACTAATAAAAAAACTCAAGAACCTTGAAGCACGGAAAGGAGACTCAATACTATCTGAATCAGAAGACGAAGACTCCCCATCGTACATAGACTCTGAAGATGATTTCGACGAAACATAATTATGGATATATTACAATGGAATCTAAATGGATTTCGCACCCACATAAAAGAGCTACAAATCATCATAAAAGAACTGAATCCAGAAATCATTTTCTTACAAGAAACAAACTTTAAAGACAAAATTTACGGAAATCTAACAGGGTATGAAAAATTTGTTAAAAACCGCAACGGAACGGACCACGCAAGTGGAGGGGTAGCCACCTATATCCACAAAAATATTAATGCCCAGGAAATCCAACTACAAACTAATCTAGAGGTTCTAGCAGTTAAAATCGCTACTCCTATACAATTGTGCATATGCAACATTTATCTCCCAAATAGTAACGAACTAGAACAGGCAGAACTAGAAAATGTAATTCAACAACTACCCAAACCCTTTTTACTTTTAGGAGATTTTAATGCCAAAAGTAGACTATAGGGAAATAACAAAACATGCCCCAGAGGAAAAAAAATAGAAAATATCTTAGACAAATCAGATATATTCCTCCTAAACAGTAATTCTCCAACCCACTACAGTATCGCACACAACACATTTAGTGTTGTGGGCGCCTATCGCGCCAATCGGCCTGTTGGATTTTGAAGGTTGTGTAACCATCGCAACGAACTGTTGTGAGTGATTACTGTTAAGTGAAACCTCTCTAGATAGTGCTAGAATTTCCTAACCGACCAAATAACGGCTAAACACTCCTTTTCCGGGACCGAATATTTTATTTCTGCGTTCTACATTGTCCTGCTCGAAAACGTGATTACCCTTTCAACACCGCCTTGCTGCTGCGTTAAGGCTGCCTGCGTTGCACGGCCCAAGAGTAGGCCCTATATTTTCGGATCTGTTCCTATTTTGCCCTAATCTTTTCTGCCCAAGCTCTGCTTCCCCTTCTAAGGTCGGGTTCATGTGAGGGAAGAGGCTGGACGCTGGGTAGTGATGATGATCCATTTGGGGTCCTTCACGTTCCCATAGAAAGTGCTCGCGCCGCTCATACGGAGTGAATTCTTGTGTGTGGGCCTCTGGATAGTCCTCTGGGTACCGATAACCCTCGTTTTCTATGGTCCGGCCCCAGTTTTCGATTTCGCGATGCTGTGTATTTATTCTGAGTAGGGCACCCCGATTGTGGCTGTACCAGTCATTTTGCTGGCGTGTGTATCTAATAAGCGCGGTGGTAAAAATCGGCTAGAGTATCCTGACTAGAGGAGCACACGTTGGGGCGCTTACTCCCAGTGAATAATTTATTGCCTGAACCGTTGATCCACATAGCCAGTGGGTCCTAACGCCGCAGGTTATTGGCTCTGAGGTTTGGTGCTCCAGGTCTCATGTCGAATGGCCCTAAGCAATACCATGTCCCTAAGATCTTCTAATTGTCCCTAATTGATCAGTCCTAAATGCTTAAATTTATCGAAAAGTCCCGAAAACAAACGTGAATTCCGTCCACTGTTGAAACGTTTAGGAAATTTTCACAAATTCTGTAACTTTCCGTGCATTTTTTGAAAGTCAATCAAAAAATAAAAAAACCTTTTTTTCGTGGCAATCTTAGGCTCAATGTTCCCCATGCGAATATTCAATACCTGATTTATTTCCCGAGGAGCCCTATGAGTACTATATGGGATTGGTGGTATAAGTTGTATCAAATTCTCGCTGAAAAAACTCCTTTGTGCAATTTTACGCTTATATTAAGCAAGGGCCAAGGATACGCGAAAAAAAAATTCCACAAGCATAAAAAATGTGCTACTGTTCCTGTCCGCCGTCTCTGTTTCTCGAACCGCATTCAGCGCCAAATTTATAAGCAAGTTTAACCAATTTTTAATTAATACATTCCGCTCCTGGCCGGGTAGGAGGCCAGGATGACCACCCAATTATAAAAATGGCTACTCACTCTCCTGACGAGGCCCCAGAAATGGGCAAGTTACTTATTTCTACAAACTCTTAGTTCTTATGAGACAGAAAACAGGGGTGTTTCGCGAGTTAGAGAGAGCACCATGAATTGCGGTGAAAGATTGTACATTTACTTTAAGAATTCACTAAGTAATACATGCATTTGGAATTATTTAAAGAATATTATTAACTGTTAAGCCACGTGGAGAGAAATCTCAATATGACCGCCCGACACCCCGTGCGCGTATTACCGCCCTGTAGCGTCCATAACGCGGATGCGCCCTCACACGGTTTTTGCAAACTCTTTAGAAACGTCCGCCTCGACTCTTAGAGGACACAATTGGAGTCGGACGTGCGCCAACTTCGCGGTGACACGGGGCTCTCAAGCCGCGCTTTCAACACTCAAAAAGCAACTCACTATGCACCCACGCGATCTGTCGTGCTCGTACCGC
Organism: Acraspis erinacei; assembly: GCA_035041075.1. Taxonomy (NCBI): domain Eukaryota; kingdom Metazoa; phylum Arthropoda; class Insecta; order Hymenoptera; family Cynipidae; genus Acraspis; species Acraspis erinacei. Next base: position 35,990,552 of record JAWWLR010000166.1, on the reverse strand, counting down.
GTATACCTAAAATGGTGGCAGGGAACACTCGCAGCAAGAAAATAAGTAGTTCACCATCCACCTTTTAACCACCGGGCCAATTCTTATTTTCTTCCTTTATCCATTATCCAATTCGCCGGTCTAATTAGTCTTTAATTTTCAGATTACCTCTTGGAAGCCCCGGGCACCGTTGAACCAAGATCACAAGTGTCAACATCCTTATCTCGGCTGCCGTCTTCCCTTCGACTTTCAGAATATTTAGCCTCGGAATTGCTGATTGACTGGTTATAACGGGAAAGGTCCAATCAAGTGACTCCTTCAATGTTTGCTTTCGTGCTAGCCTCCACCGCGTCTATTAGTTCCGACGAGTTATTAAATGGCAGCCTCAAGTCTCGGCTGATGAGTGCTCTCTTCCGAACGCGACGATGAAGGGTTGATTCGATGTTATCCGGTGGTACGCCTGGTGCTGCCACTCGCCGTTCATCGCATAACTACTGCGTCGTGTTGCTCGTGTCTGACCGATGATTTCGGTAGCCCCTCTTTTTGGAGGAACATAGCCGACGGCCGTGATGGTGCCTAATTGGTGCTACCTGTCGTAGTTGCGCGGGATCGTTGCGCCATGTTGGCAGTTAGCGAAACTGGGATATGCTGTGGGTGTGACAATGTTCGTTGTCCTTAACCAAATATAATATAAAAACCACAATTAAAAATAGTCCTTAGTCTAGACTCGTATCTTAGCTAGACGGTTCTAATTTCACCTTATAATGTGAATCTATTTGACTTTATTTCACGTAACAAGGTGTGGTTTCGGCGAGCTCACGGCAGGTTTTTATAACCTTTTGTATTAACTTTTCTTGAAAGCCTTTTTACAATAAATATATATATATATATATATATATATATATATAAATTAATTTAAAATAAATAAGGTTCATTGAACCTTCTTAAAATTTTATATTGACTTGCCGTAATAGAGTTTAAACATCTACGAGTTGATCTATTCCGAGGAGCCGCTGGTCCAATATTGTAAACGAACTTCGCTAGTCAAGTTCGTTTAATTATACATTTTTCCACAAAATTAATTTCTAGGCAAAAGTGTAGAAGTTGATATTTCTGCCAAAAAAATATTTTAATTTTTAATTTTAAACATTTAAATTAAACCAAAAAATAAATATTTTCAACAAATTAGTTAAATCTTCGACCAAAACTCGACCGAAAATATTAATTTCTTGCTAAAATACTTAAATTTCGACTCAACAAAGTAAGTCAATTTTTAGCTAAAAAGGTCAATTTTCTTTTTTTTTAACAGTTATACGTAAAGTGATAAATTATTAACCAAAAAATAATTTTTAAATTAAATAGTTGAATTTTTAACGAAATAGTTCAATTTTAAATTAAAAAGTTAACTGAGTGCCCAAACAGATTAATATTCTAACGCAAAATTCTAACACAAAATACAAAAAAATTTCGACCAAAAGTTGAATTTCCTACTGAAGAAGGCAAATGTTTATCGAAGTATCGAATATTAAAATTTCCATTAAAAAAATTACTCGTAGAAAAAGGTTAAAAAATATAATACAAAAACCAAATTGTGAAAAAATATTATTAAATTGTAACGATGATGTATTGAGCACAAAGATGAATAGTAAGAAAGTAAATACACTTTCAACCAAGTAGTTGAGTTTTGAACCAAAGAAGGTTTTCAGTCGCCGTTCTCGAATAGCGAAAATATTGAAAATTAAAAATAAATTTAAGTGTTAAAATTAAAAAAAAAAAGTTTATTTTGTTAGGCGTGAACAGAAAGGGTAAGAAAAAATGCCTTAAAAATGCTGCAAATCAAATAACATAAAATTAAAATATTAGATAGTCTCAAATTAAACTATTTCTAATTTAACCATTTTTAATTTAGCTTTTAGAATCGAAAAAATTATATAAAATAGCCAAACGGTTTAAAATGAAACATTTATGTAAGTTTTTATGATTTTGAATTGTGAGCATAATATAAACTAATTCAATAAAAAGCCTATAATAATCTGTGACATGACAACTAACTTATATATGGGTACTCTAATGAAGAACTGGAATATTCTTTAACTTCACTGATAACGAAATTATAAATTAAAGGATTAATCATTTTTTCATCTTTTTGAAAAAATGGGGATGTTTAATACGTTTGTTTTTACGTTGTCAGTCGTCCTTAATGCTATTGGTAAATGTAATAAAATATCAATAATTTGTGTTATATATTAAGTTTTCGATATCCCTGTATTCTTGTCAATTAAGATCTCATTCAATCATGATTTTAAAAAAGAGCTAATTAAATTAAGCACATAAGGTATGCATTTTTTTGATAAAGATTTACAGCCTTTGCATATTCGATGGACAGTTTTTAAATTTGAATGTTAAGGAATTTTCTAGAATTTATTATATCTGAGACGCTACTTTGATCCATATGTTTCATTGAGAAGTAGACTCCATACGGGCAACGTCAAACATCTGAAAAATTTTATCTATTGTTAGAAATTTTCATGAAAATTCTAATATATTTTCTCTTTGGATGTTGAAAGAAAAACTTTTCAGATTTCAAAATTTTGAAGTTTTTGGAAATTTATTAAAATTTTGGGAAATTTGAAAAAGTACCCAATTTTGAAAGTTGTATAATTTATAATTTATTAAATAGATTTTTTAATACCAAATATTAAATTTGTTTGAAATTTTATGAAAATTACAACCTTT
>JAWWLR010000166.1:35953890-35974863 GCA_035041075.1 Acraspis erinacei | reverse complement strand
TTATTACCTAATTAATTAATTAATTAATTAATTAATCTTACCAACGACCGTGTGAAAAATTGAAACGACACTAGCATAAAAACACTAGCTAATTGATATTTAAGGGAATTTTAAAATAACATTATGGCAGTCGAACAGCATTTTCGATTCCTTTTTTCAGAAACGTAACAACTTTCAAGTGAAGAGATTCTAGTGCTTCCAAGTTAAAAGGTTTCCAATTTCTTCTCAGTCATTCCCAGGGGTAATTGACGATGTTTGAAGGAATGTTTACGAACTCTTGAAAATCCATATCGAAACTCACGTGGGAAATGCTGAAAAGTAGGAAAAGGAAGTAAATCTTGAAAAGGGGCAAAAAGAACCGTAAATCATCAAAGTTATTATTCGGAAAAATAATTTCTTACAAGTCTGGAAAAATAAAATATTTCTTTGAAATATTGAATCTTTTTCAGATTTCTGAGGATTAAAATTGGAATTGGTTACAAATTAAAATAAGTTTTTAAGGCAGTTCAATTTTTTTTCTTGATAATTTGGGTCGCTTGTAATTTTTTTCGAATTTCAGACTTCACACTCTTTCCCCTTTACCCATTTTTAACGAAATTTTTTTTCCCCTTTTTTAAAGAAACTTTCCCTTTTTATCGTTTTTTGATTAAACACGAACTGAATTTTTTCTATAATTATATTTATTTATAATTATATTTTTGGTTCATCATCATTTTACTCAAAAAATTAACTGCTCTTTTTAAAATTAATTTACTTGTTACAATACTTATTTTATTGGTTGAATATTTCACCAGTATGTTGACAATTCTGTTTTTTCGAAAATTTATTTTATAAGTTGAAAATTCATCTTTTTCATTGAACATTTAACAATCTTTTTGGTAACTCTTTTTTGGCCAAAATTAATTTCTTGAACTAAAAATATTCCATTTTGGATTGCAAATTTATTGTTTTTAGATAAAAATTAAAAAATTTGTTTAAATCTTTTTTTTTTCAGTTGACTGGAAAATATTGCTTGCATAAAAATTCAACATTTTTCTTGAAAAATCGTCTTTTTGATTAATTTTTAAAATTTTAAATTACAATTTTTTTCGTTGAAATATCAACTATTTCATTTTCAGTTAAGAATGAATCTTTTTCATTGAAAATTCAACTCCTTTGTTGAAAAATCATGTTTTTTTGTGGAAAATTCACCTCTTTGTTTAAAAATGATTTTTTTAGTGAAAATTTCACTATTCCGTTATTATTTGAAATATTTTTAAATTAAAAATTTAACTATTTGGTTGAAAATTAATTTTTTCTTGTTTCGTTTAAGAATTTATCACTTGTGGTAGAAATTTTGAATTTTTTAGTTAAAAGTGCTAATGTTTCCTTGAAAATTAATTAGTTTTGGAAACGAATTAACTTATTTTGTAATTTGAAAATTAATCTCTTAATTAACTGTTTTGTCAAAAATTCATATTTTAAAAAATTTAATTATTTCGCTGGAAATTCAAATATTTGGTTAAAAATAATCTTTTGAGTAAACAATGCAACTGTTTAGTATATAAGTGGTTATTTCTAAATATTTCGTTGAAATTTCATCGTTCTAGGTTAAAAATTAAATCACTTAGTTACAAAATCAAATATTTTTATAAAAATTTAATGATTTTGTTGAAAACATGACTACTTTGTTAAAAAAAAATCATTTATTGTTTAAAAATTCATCTGTATAGATGGAAATTGAGGATCTTGTTGAAAATAATTTCATTTTGTTTAAAAATTAATGTTTTGAACTAAAAATTTAATTACTCTATTTTTAGGTGAAAATTAAATTTTCACTTTAAAAATCAAGTTTTTTTAAAGAGAATTTACATTTTTGACGTTAAACTTCGACAATTTGTTTCTAAATGTAACTTTTTTGTAGATAATTAATTACTATAAAATTTAAATTTTTGTTTGAAAAATCATCTTTCTATTTTGAAAATTCGCTTTTTTATTGGAAAATTAATTTTTTTAATTGAAAATTTAATTATTTCCTTTTTGGTCGAAAATTCAACTGTTTTTGTATAGAATTTGCATTTTTGCTATTTGTTCGAGAATTATTCTTTCTTAAATCTTTCCACATTATTTATTTAGTTTTTTATTAAAAATTAATTTTCTCTACCAAAAATTTAACTATTCCATTTTTTCTGAAAAATCCCCGTTTTTAGAAGAAATTTCAACTATTTGATTACAAATGCATGTATTTTGTTAAAAAAATTTTCCTTTTCGTTAAAATCAACAATTTTGTAAGCAAAATAAAAATAATTTTTAGTTGAAATATGAACTATTACATTTTTCGTTATTAATTTATTTTGTTTGTTGAATAAAATTGTTTTTTATTTAAAATTAAAATCTTTTTCAACTATGGTTTCAAATTTTTTTAATTATTGAATTTTTTCTTAATTTTGAGCGAATACTCAAAAACTTGGTTCAGAGTTTAATTTGTTAAAAATAATACTTTTTGTTGAAGATTTGTATGTTTAATTTTTTTAATTTAATCATTATGGTTGATGATCTAACATTTTTTTAGTTTAAATCTTAAGCCTTTCATATTAAAATTAATATTTCATTTTAGCATTAATTTTATTAAAAAAAAATTTATTCCCCTATTTTCTTGACAACGAAAAGGCTGCAAAGTCTGTAATTTGCAAGTTTCTGATTCTTAAAATTTGTATTTCTTTTCCAAACTTAGATCCTTTCTGTAGAAGATGGAAACAAATTAAATTTTGATCACTTTCAAGAGTTGTGTAGCAAAGCGGGAGGGGCTGCACTTACGACCTTCCTGTTTTGCCGGCCGATGGTAATGATCTGTATTATCGACTGATGGTAACTTATCGAACAAAAATTCAGAAGTAGTATAGCGTAGCAGTACAACTTAGTAGTAAAGCTGCTCGCTCTCTGCTATACTACTTCCAAGACTGATTGCAAATCTCCGAAAACTTTCCAATGTAAAATAAAATATTTTTTACCCAAATTAAACAGTTGTTACGTTCTCTCGAAACTGGAAGTTTCCCAATTACTGATATTCTGTAATAATATTATTACAGTCTGTAACAAGTAATTATTGTAGTCCTGAATCTAGTGTCTACCAGTATTTGTAATTGTATTTGTATTTTGTAATTTGTATTTGTATCAATGCCGTATAAATTGCAATGCGTCTATTTTATTGCAAGTCCCTAAAATCGTAATTTCTAACATTTTTTCGGTGATAATAAAAAATTACAGCTACATGACTTACAGCCAAGTTACAATGTCGGAAATTCGGGATGCAAGGAGGAATACGTGAGGAACACGAGTACAAAGTTAGGGAAATTTTATCACTGATTCGACTTTGTTTTAGCGTTATCATAAGATTACCAGAAAACTTGATTTTGTCGAGATTCAACTCCAAGTCCAAGAAAGATTTAAAAAGGAAAGGGAAATCGCATGAAAATTAATTCACAGCTTTCGAGGTTTCCTAAGTAGAGCATCGTGATCAATATTAAATTTATTAAATTTGGATTAATTTAATAAATTTATTATTTAGACATTTAACCCGTAGAAAAGTATATTTGGTTCAATTTTCCATCCCTTTTAGCTTCTTTTTTATTTAGACTAACTTCAGTTATTTTTTGTTGAAAATTCCACTCTCTTTGGTCTCTTTGGTGTGATATCTGCCCTCGCTTCGCTCGGGCAGCTAACTTCACACTCTTTAAATTGTCGCCGCCTCGCCCCGAGTTGCGCTCCACAGGCATCGAAAGTCGAATTTTCTATTGACGTATGATGAAAAATAATTTTTTAAACGAAAATTTAATATTTTTCATCTTTATATCAATTTTTTCAAATAATTTTCATATTCAGAAATTTTTTTTTATGTTTTGGAAAAGAAACTATTTGATTAAAATTAATCTATTTTGGTTAATAATTTTATTATTTTGTTTAAAAAATTATTATTTTTTTGTTTAAAAATTAATTTTTTAATCTGAAAATTTAGCTTCTCGATTTTTGGTAGAAAAGCAGTATTTTTTAGTGGAAAAATTCAACTATTTGGTTCGGAATGCAAAATTTTTCCTAACAATTTGAAGAATTTTAATATTTTAAATTAAATTTAATATTGCATTTATTACCAAAAATTATTTTCGAATCTATTATCAAAATGAATATTAGTTTTTTTAAATGAAAATTTAACCAAAAAAATAGTTAAAAATTAAATTGTTTGTTGAAGATTTATTATTTTAGTTAAAAATTCATCTTTTGTTGAAAATTGAAGTATTTTTTTTTAAATCCCGCCTTTTTGGTTGAAAGTACAACTTTTTCGTTCTTGGTTAAAAATTTATATTTTTGCGCTGAAAAAAGCTTTTTGATATAAAGTTAAACTCCTTTTTTAAAAATTATTTTTTTTCGGTTAGAGTTTTACTGTTGTGTTGAATTTTTGTTTGGAAATTAATTTTTTGAACTCAAAATTTAACTACTCAATTTTTACATAAAAAATAATCTATTTCAGTTGAAAATTCAAATATTTAGTTTTAATTAAGTTGATTTGTTAAAAAAATCATTTTAATTTTTTTAATAAATTGTTATTGATCTAAAATTAAAATATCTTTAGTTAGACGTCAAGTATTAAATTTTTCGTTTAGAATTGTCCTTTTTTGTTTAAAACTTCAACCATTTGCTTAAAAGCTTAACGACTTTATCAAAAGTTAATTTTTTGGTTGAAAATTAACTTTTTTAACTTAAAATGAAATTATTTCCATTTTGATGGAAAATTGATTTCTTCTAGTCAAAAATTCTTCTTTATGTTTTGAAAATGTATCGGTGACTGATTGAAATTAATTTTTTTCCTAAATTGTACCAGTTTTTTTAAAATTAATTTTTTAACTGAAAATTTATCTACACAATTTTTGGGTAAAAAGAACCTTTTCGAGTTGAAAATTCAACAATTTGGTTGAAACTTGATGTATTTTGTTTAAAATTTGATTTTTTCTGAGAAGATTAATATTCTTAGTTAAAAATTCTTTTTTTAGCTAAAAATGATAATACTTTGTTAAAAATTTATCTATTTTGTTGATAGTGCTTCCCCAGTGTTTTTACTTAAAATGTTAGAAATTAAAAGCGTTTTAAACTTAATTACAAATTTTATTGATATTAATCTTATTTAAAAGAATTTATTTTCTGTTTTCTTAAAAATTAATCAAATTATCTCGAGGTTAAATGTCTAATCGAATAAATAAGAATTAAAGGATTTACAAAAAAATTTTTTTAAAATTATTATTATTATTATTTTAAATAAGCTCAAATTGAAATATTGCAGAAAATTTTAGAATCTTTTGAAAAGCTCATTTTGAATGATATAAATTGAGTATTGTTCACAAAATTCTACAAAGTATCAATAAAATTTCTCAATTTCAGTGATTTCCCTTTCTCGAATTAAATCTCATTATTTTTTTTACAAGGACAATAAATATGCGCGCTATCTTACAACCCGAGCCTGATGCAAAAATAGAGTTCCCTAAAATCCTGACTTCAAAAAATCGCCAAAAAATCGTCTCTAACACCACATAATCAAATTTTTTTAAATTATATAAAATGTTTTTTTTTATCAGCCAGATGTACTTTACAAAAAATAACTTTACTTTACAAAAATGACGGACTGATACATTTATTTAACAAATATTATTAATTTCGTGATAAAAATTTTAGAGTCGTAGTAGAAACTTACATTCTTGCAACTTCTGATTAAAATAATAATTTTATTAAACTATAATGTCGAGAAATTGATCAAAAACGTTAAGAAATAGGTAGGATTTTTTTTCGTAATGAAATAAGACTAATTTGATGATCTTTAATTTAAAGAAAATATGAAAATATAATATATAATATTAATAATAAATATTATTAATAAATTAATTAATTATTATCAATAAATATAATTATTAACATTATAATATATATAATATTTTTATAGAGAATTTTTAATCCACAAATCAAACGTGACTTTTGAAGACACTCTTGCATTTAAAAGAATTCAAAAGAATTCAAAGGAATTCAAATGAATTCAAAATAATTCAAAGAAAATCAAAATAATTCAAAATAATTCAAAGGAATTCAAAAGAATTCAAAGGAAATCAAAGGAATTCAAAAGAATTAAAAAGAAGTAAATTAAATTTATACAAATTTCAGGTGAATTTTGATGAATTGAGGGTAAATTAAAAAAAGCTATGAACTAACTAAAATTTGAATGAATTTATAGGAATAGAGGGGAAATGAGTAAAATTGAAGTAAATTAAAAAGAATTTAAGGGAATTATAAAAATTCAATACAGTTCCTGAGATTTCAAGGTGAGTTTGAAAATTAAGTAGAATTGACTGAATTTAGACAAGTTTAAGTGAATTCAAAAGATTTCATCGGGATTTATAAAAAATCAAGAAAAATCCAAAGAATTCAATCCAATTCAAAAGAATTCGGGTTGTTTTCCAAATGAATTCAAATCAATTGAAAACAATTTTTTAAATCAAAAATGTTATACTGTTGTCAGCAGAATTGAGTGAATTTAGAAGAACTAAAGGGAATTCTAGACACTTGGATCAAATTCATAAGAACTTGAAAGAATATAATTAAATAAAATTTTAAACATAACCAAATTTCGTTGGAATTGTGTAAAATGGGAGTGAAAAAAATACAGGGAAATTAGAAGGAATGAAAATGAGTTGAGAAAATTAAGAAAGTAACGTAAATAATAAAATAAAATTCGAGTGAGTTTACAGAAAATCGGAAAACTTGATAGTATTTTTAAAATTCAACGCGAATTAAAAGGAATTCAACCAAATTGAAAATAATTCAAAAATATATTTTTTGAACCTTGAAATTATTAAATTTTGAATGAACTGAGAAAAATATTTGGGAAATTAAGAGGACTTAGTGAAATAAATTTTTTTTAATGCAAAAAATTTCTGAGAATTCAAAAGAATTCAGGACAAATTAATGAGACTTTATAAAAACAAATCAATTTAAATAAATAGAAAACAATTCCAAATTATTGATTATTATTATTGATTTCAGTAAAATTAAAATTGATTAAAAGGAATTCAAGGGAATTCAAGAGAATCAGAGTAAATTTAGAAGAATTGGGGTTAAATTGCAAATTAATTATAAAAGATTTAAAAAATCCAAAATATTTCAACTGATTTTAGTAAAATTTTAGTGAATTTAGAAGAATTCAAGAGAATTTAAAGGAAATTAAATAAAATAAATTCAAAGAATCTCAAAGGATTAAAAAAATTTAAAGGAATGTGAATATTAAAAAATTTAATGAATTGAGTAGAATTTAGAAGAATTTAAGTGAATAAGAAAACAAAGGGTAAATTAAAAAACTTCTAGAGATTTTTATAGAATTCCAAAGAATTGAAAATCATTCACAACAAATTATCAAGAAATTAGAGTGGATTCCAAATGAATTTTATGAAAATTTAAATAATCCAAAATATTCCACTGAATTCAGGAAAAATCAATTGAATTTTTAAGAATTCAAGGGAATTGTAGAGCTTCATTCATTTAAAAATTCATAAAAATTCAAGGCGTATTAAAATCACAAGGTGAATTGTTAAAAAATATACGTGAATTGAAAACAATTTAAAAATATTTAAAAAATGCCTTGAATTCATTAAATCTGATATAAATTAAAAAAATTCTAGGGAATTCAAAAGAATTTGATGCAAGGAAATTTAGGATGAAGTGAAAAAATTGGAGAAAAATTTGATGAACTCAGTAAAATTTAGAAGAATTCCAGTGAATAAAAAAAAATCAGGGTAATTCAGAACATTTCTAGAGATTTCAAAAGAATTTAATAGAATTCAGAGCCAAGTAATACGATTTCAGAGTAAATTTAAATAAATTTGAATTAATGAGGAAATTTTTTTCGATGAAATTCATACGAAATAAAGGTAAATAAAAAAAATTAAAGTGAGCGAAACAGAATTTAAAAATCTAAACAAATACCATTGAATTCAGATAAATTACATTGAATAGAATTGGCTAACAAAAATCTGATCAAACCCATAAGAAGTCAATGTGAATTAAAAAACTCAAAATCCAAAAATCTTTATTGAGTACAGTGGACTTAAAGAATTTCAATGAATGAAGGAATAATTCAAAATAATTTAAGAGAATTCCAAAGAATTCAAAAGAATGCAAAAGAATTCCAAATAATTTAAAAGAATTCAAAGCAAATAAAAAGTCATTAAAATTAAATACAAAAGTAACTAAAAGAAGTAACATCACTTACATTTTTTAAAGTAAAAAATAAATATAGTTAATTGTTTCAAAAGAAAGAATTTAAAAAAAATGTAAATAAATCTGAATGAATATAAATTAAAACGAATACCACTGAATTCAGATAAATGATATTGAATCGAATTGGTGAGCAAACATCTGATCAAATCCATAAAAATTCAATGTGAATTAAAAAAATAAAAATTTCTATTCAGTACAGTAGATCTAAAAAAGAATTTCAAAGAATTAAGGAATAATTCAGAAGATTTTAAGATAATTCAAAAGAATTCAAAAGAATTCAAAAGAATGAAAAAGAATTTCAAATAATTCAAAAGAATTCAAAGAAAATAAAAAGTCATTAAAATTAAATACAAAAGTATCTGAAAAAATAACTACAGGTACTGTTTTAACGACAAAAAAATAAAGTTAATTGTTTCAAAAGAAAAAATTAAACAAAATTAGATAAATCTGAATTATTTATGAAATTTTTTTCGATGAAATTCATACGAAATCACGGTTGATGAAAAATAATTCAAATGAGCGGAACAGAATTTAAAAATCGAAACAAATACCACTGAATTCCGATCAATGACATTGAATAGAATTGGCGAACAAAAATCTGAAAATACTATAGGAATTGAATGCGAATTAAAAAAAATGAAAATCCAAAAATATCTATTGAGTAGAGTGGACTTCAAGATAATTTCAAAAGGATTAAGGAATAATTCAAAAGTTTTTAAGTAAGGAAAAATTCAAAAGCATTTAAGAGAATTGCAAGGAATTCAAAACAATTCAAAATAATTTAAAAGAATTCAAAGGAAATAAAAAGTAATTGAAATTAAATAAAAAATTAACTAAATAAAGTAACTATAGTTACATTTTTTAAAGTAAAAAAGTAAATATAGTTAATTGTGTCAAAGGAAAGAATTAAATTTTTTTTAATAAATCTGAATGACTGACGAAAGTTTTTTCGATGAAATTCACACAAAATGAGGGTAAATAAAAATAATTTAAGTGAACGGAACAGAATTTAAAATTCGAAACAAATACCACTGAATTCAGATAAGTGATATTGAATAGAATTCGCGATCAAAAATCTGATCAAATCCATAAGAATTCAGTCTGAATTAAAAAATTAAAATCAAAAAATTTCTATTGAGTAAAGTGGACCTAAAAAAGAATTTAAAGGAATTAAGGAATAATTAAAAAGAATTCAAGAGAATTTAAAAGAATTCAAAAGAAGGCAAATGAATTCCAAATAATTTAAAAGAATTGAAAGGAAATAAAACGTCATTAAAATTAAATACAAAGTAACTAAAAAAAGAAACGATATATTTTCGATTAGTGAATGGAATTAGCGATTAAAAATCTGATAAAATCCAAAAGAATGCAATGTTAATTAAAAAAAGAGAGCATATAAAAATTTCTATTGAGTACAGTATACCTAAAAAAAATTCAAAAAATTAATAAATAATTCAAAAGAATTAAATAGAATTACAAAGAATTAAAAAGAATTAAATAGAATTACAAAGAATTTAAAAGAATGCAAAAGAATTCCAAATAATTTAAAAGAATTCAAGTAAATAAAAAGTCATTAAAATTAAATAAAAAAGTAACTGAAAAAACTACAGTTACTGTTTTAAAGTAAAAAAATAAATAGAGTTAATTGTTTGAAATCAAAAAATTAAATAAAATTAAATAAATTTGAATTAATTATGAAATTTTTTTGGATGAAATTCATACGAAATCACGGTTAATGAAAAATAATTCAAATGAGAGTAAGGAGTAATTCAAAAGAATGCAAGAGAATTCCAAGGAATTCAAAAGAATTATAAATAAACGAACCCATTCTAAAAAGGAATGTCATAGAATTCAGGAATAATTCAACAGAATTCAAGAGAATTTAAAAGAATTCAAAAGAATGCAAAATAATTCAAAAGAATTAAAAAGAATTCAAAGGGAATACAAAATCATTAAAATTAAATGCAAGAGTACCAAAAAAGAAACCATAGTTGCGTTTTTTAAATCAAAAAATAAATATAGTTACTTGTTTCAAAATAAACTGAGAAAAAATATATTTTAAACCAGTAGCGCTGACGATGAATAGTTTCATTCAAAAAGCAGCTTACCCATCACAGCTTAACTTTTGATTAAATTAGTGAATGAGTCAGTCCATAATTTTGAAAATTGATAAAAGAAATAAAGAAACAGGTTTTTTATGGAATTTTTTTCTCAAAAATAAGATAAGACCAAACTGATGATAAAAAAACGGATTCAATAAAAAAGGGCGCTAGAACCCTGATTCTGATTCTATGACGTCAGAGAATATTATTTGCCCTTATTCCAGGATCCGGGAACCCTATACGAAAAGTCGGAAGCAATGATGTTGGATGGTGGCTTTAGTTGGTCCCGAACGTGAGTTTGAGTATTTTTACGTCAGTTACGTTACTCCTAACAATACCGTAACGAAAGACCCCAGATCTCACATTTTTGGCAACAGGGCGCGCTTCAAACACCAACCCCTCCACCAGGTCTCTCATCTTAATCGACTTAAATCCTCTTCAATTAAATTAAAATCTAACTAACGTATTTATATCTTCAGCGACACAAAGTGCGAATCCTAAATCCTATATCTATAAAATCCTCAATTATCTGGCAGTTTATTTACAGAGCGAGTCCATCTGGACGTCCAGTCAAGACTCTCGAACGGTCGACTCGATCCTTTGAATGAGGCACGATGGAACCTCTATGGCAGCGATTTCCAAACTATTTCCGGCGGCAGTCGCCTGTCGCGGGTAAGTCACATGCCGTGGGTAAGTCACATGCCGTGGGTAAGCCACATGACGTGGGTAAGTCACATGTCTTGTGTAAGCCATATACCGTGTGTAAGCCACATGTCGTGACTAAGCCATATGCCGTGGGTAAGCCACATGTCACAATAAGGGCTTTAGCTTTCAATTTCAATTAGCTAAATAAATTTCTTTATATAACCAGGAAAAATTGAAGAAACGGTTGATGAAAATTCGTTAATATTTTCAGTAATAAAAGAAATTTTTAAACGAAGGCGTGGCTTCCTCCGGCACCGGGCAGGCTGTTCTGCCGCCGGCAGTAGTTTGGGAAACGCTGCATTATGGGGTCCTCCACAAATTGTGTCTATTTTTTTAAAACTTTCAACCCTATATTTTTTCTCGTCCCCCCTCCCCACTTCAAATTTGTCTAAGATTTTATAAACCTAGGTAACGATCATACATATAAATTATGTTAATTAAATAAACATAGAACGTTCGAAGTTTATTCTTTTTCACTGAAGAGTCCAATATTCTATTTTTCATTGAGAATTTATTTTTTGTGATTTAAGTTTTGATTATTTGGTTAAAAAATTTAATCATTTTCATTAAAATTAAATAATTAGATTAAAGAGTCATACATTTTTGTTAAAAATTCAACTATTTTCGTAAAAATTAAACTATTTTTTGTACAAAATTCAAAATTATTTTTTTCTGTAAATTGAACTATTCAATTTTTGGATAAAAATTTACGTTTTACATTAAAAATTTGTGTATTTTGTTGAAAACTATTTTTGTTAGCTAAAAAAAAAAATCTTTTTATTTAAAAATTTATATTTCTGTTTAAAAATTTATCTATTTGGTTAAAAAAATGATTTCCTTTTGGTTGAAAATTCATTAATTTGGTTAAAAATTCTTTTGCCAATTCATTGTTTTTTTAAATGTCCTTTTTCGACTAAAAATATCACTGTTCAATTTGTAGCTCAATCTTTTTTCTTTAATTGATAATTCAACTATTTGGTTACAAAAGCATGTGTTTTGACGAAAATTTGACTTTGTCATTATGTTGCTTAATTAATTATTAATTAATTTTTGGTTTATAGTATTATTTTTTAACTCAATATTTTTTAATCAATTGAAAAAAAGCTTTTTAATACAAATTGCTAAACTGATTTCAGAATAACTGCTTTTAGTAGAATTGAGTGGATTTAGAAGAATTAAAGGGAATTCGAAAGACACTTGTACAATTCATAAGAACTTAAATGAATATAATTAAATACAAATTTTAAAATCGAAAAATTTTGTTCGAATTGGGTAAAATGGGAATTGAAAAAGTTAAAATAAATTGAAAATAAATACAAACTATTTTATAAATGCATTGATTTTATTAAATATTGGACTAACTAAGAAAAAAACCTGAGAATTCAAAAGAATTTAATGTCATCAAATTCACAGTAAATTAAGAAAACCTACCAAAAAATCAAGGAATTGAGTCGAATTGGGAAGAATTTATGTAAATTACTAAAAATTTAGGGTATGTTAAAAAAATTAAGAGAATTTTAAATAATTCAAAGAAATAAGAGAAAATTTGGAGAATTCATAGTTAAATTTAAATCAATTAAAACGAAACAAATTAATTCCAAAAATATTTCATCGATTTCAGTAAAATTAGAATGGATTAAAAAGAATGCAAAAGAATTCGAAAACGAAAATTTTGAAAATTGGGAGTAGATACCAAATAAGAGAAATTCGAAGGAATTAAAAAAAATTCACAAAAATTCAATGTGAATTAAAAAATATCCAAGAAAATTGAAAACAATTTTAGAATATTTTGAAAATGCATTTAATTAATTAAATTCGGCATGAATTTAGAAAAATTGCAGAGAATTCAGAAGAATTTAATTAATGCAATTAGGGCCCAGGAAAAAAAATTGAAGAAAAGAAATTAATTAACTCAGCCGAATTTAAAAGAATTTAAAGAATTCATAATATTATTTTAATTATTTTTTGAAAAAATTGTTCCTTCGTTGTTGAAAATTCAGTTTATGAACTAAAAATTCAAGCATTCCATTGATTTGAGTAAAATTGGAATGGATTAAGAAGAATTCAAGGGAATTCAAAAAATTGCAACAAAAAATCAAAATTTGGGGTAAATTCCTAATGAATATTAAAGTAAAATATGAAAATATATTAAAGAAATTTATAAAAAATCAAGGTGAATAAATAAAAAAAGTAAATTGAAAATAACTTAAAAATATTTTAATGATGCATTGGATTCATTAAATTTGGAATGAATCGAAAAAAATTTCTCAGAATTCACAAGAATTAAATTAAATCAAAATCATGGTGAATTCAAAAAAAGCTTCAAAAAATGTCATAGAATTGAGAGTAATTGAAAAGAATTTAAGTAAAATAAAAAGAAACTCGGGGCCAATTTAAAGAATTTCGAAGGATTGAGAAGAATTCAGGGAAAAATAAAATCGAAATCAAATTAAATAAATTGAAATAATTTCGAAATACTTCAAATTGATTTCATTTAAATTGGAATGGATTCAGAAGAATTCAAGGGAATTCAAAAAATAAATTGCTAAAAAATTAATTAATTTAGTGGAATTTATTGGAGTTTTAGTGAATGAAAAATACGAAGGGAAATTGAAAAGAAATTCTTGAGATATCCAAAGAATTAAGAAGAATTAAAAATAATTCAGAAAATTATTTTAATGTTAATAAATTTTAACATTATTTTAATTATTCCGTAGAAAATTCGTTTCTTTGGGTTTCAATATACATTTTTTGAACTAAAAATTCAAGTATTCCATTTTTTTGTTGAAAATTCATATTTATTAGTTGAAAAATTTATTGAAACATCAGTTCGAAAAATTAAAATTTGTTTTTGAAATTTTTTACTTGGATTTAAAATTAATTTCTGTGGTATAAAATTAAACGGAATTTTGGTTAAAATATTAAAAGTTCAAAAATTTTTTAATTAAGAAATTTTGCATTATTTCCGAATAAACAATTTAAATAGAATTCAGTGGATTTAGAAGAATAAAAGGGAATTCAAAAGACTTTCATAGAATTCACAAGAATTTGAAAGAATACAGTTCAATAAAATTTTTAAAATCCAAAAATGTAGTATTAATTAAAATAAAAAATAAATAATATAATATATAATATAGTGATATAATGTAATATAAATATAAAATTAATATATAAAATAGGCTTGAATAAGATTCCGGGCAAATTGAATTGAATCAAAATAAATTAAAATATTTAGAAAGAAAAACCAAATAATAAAATAAAATTCTAGTGAGGGCAGTATAATCAGGATAATTTGAGAGAATTCAGAGAAATTAATGGTGAATTAATAAATTAAAAATAATTTAAAACTGGATGGAATTTATTAAATTTCGAATTAACTGATTTTTTTTGAGAATTCAAAAGAATTTAATAAAATCAAAAGCGTGGTGAATTAAACAAAAAGACTTTAAAAAAACTGCAATGAATTGAGAAAACTTGAGTAGAATTTAAGTGAATTATAAAAAACTCTGGGGCAATTAAAAAAATTCAAGAGAATTTTCAAGAATTCAAAAGAATTCAGGGTAAATTAATGAGGATTCATAGAGGAATCCAAATAAATATAAATGAATTAAAAGAATTCCGAAATATTCCATTGATTTTAGTAGAATTGGAATGGATTAAAAAGAATTCAAGGGAATTAAAGGGATTTAAAAAAAATTGAAATTGGAAAGCAATTCCAAATGGATTACAATTGTCAAGAATTTCAACAAATTAAGGAATAATTCAAAAGAATTAAAGAGAATTCAAAAGAATTAAAGAGAGTTCAAAATAATTAAAGAGAATTCAAAAGAATGCAAAAAACTCCATAAAATGGAATATTTTAGTATGTGATTAAATATAATTCGAGTTAATTGAAAAGAGTTAAAAAATAATTTAAAAATGGATCGAATTTTTTAAATTTCGAATCAACGGCATTTTTTTTTGAGAATTCAAAAGAATTTAATGAAATCAAAATCATGGTGAATTAAGCAAAAAGACTTTAAAAAAACTGCAATGAATTGAGAAGACTTGAGTAGAATTTAATGAATTATAAAAAACTCTGGGGCAATTAAAAAAATTCAAAAGAATTTTGAAGAATTCAAAAGAATTCAGGGTAAATGAATGAGGATTCATAGAGGAATCTAAATAAATATAAATGAATTAAAAGAATTCCGAAATATTCCACTGATTTTAGTAGAATTGGAATGGATTAAAAAGAATTCAAGGGAATTAAAGGGAATTCGAAAATTTTTTAACAAATTGGGAAAAAATTTCAAATGAATTACAATTGTTAAGAATTTCAAAAAATTAAGGAATAATTCAAAAGAATTAATGAGAATTCAAAAGAATTCAAAAGAATTAAAGAGAATTCAAAAGAATGCAAAAAATTCATAAATAATTGAGAGTACTATTTTAATGTTTATAAATTTAAACATTATTTTAATTATTTTTTTTAAATTAGTTTCTTTATTGTTGAAAATTCAATTTTGTAACTAAAAATTTAGTTCAAGTAAATTGAAAATTATTTTAAAATATTTTAAAAATACATTGAGTTCATTAATCTTTGAATACAATGAGAAAATTTTTTGCGAATTCAAAATAACTGAATGAAAGCAAAATCATGGAGAATAAAACAAATAAACTGAAAAAATTCAAGGCATTGAGAAAAATTAAGAAGAATATAAATAAATAACAAAAAGCTGAGGATAAATGAAAAAAATTCAAAATAATTTTGAAGAATTCAAATGAATTCAGGGAAAATTAATAAGAATTTAGAGTGAAATCCAATTTAATTTAAATTTATTGAAGGAATTGAAAAATATTTTATTGATTTCAGTAAAATTGGAATTAATTAAGAAGAATTTAATGGAATTCAAGAGAATACGAAACAAATAAAAAAAAAATTCGGGGTAAATTCCAAATGAATTAATTCAAACTCAAAATATCAAAAATATTCCACTGATTTTAGTATATAATTAAATCCAATTCGAGTTAATTAAATAATATATATTTTAAAAAATTATGAAAATTCAGTGCGAATTAAAAAATATCCAAGAAAATTGAAAACGTTAAAAAAAATATTTAAAAAACGCAGGGAATTCAGAATAATGTAATGAAATAAAAATAGAGGAAAGTTAAAAAAATTGCAAAAAATTCAATTAAATTTTAGTTGATAAAAAATTAATTAAAAAAATTCTCATTTCGATTGCAGATTTTTCATTTGGATCCAAAAATCATTTCTGTGGCTTAAAATTGAACTATTTTGTTGATAACTTATTATTTTTTTCGCTGCAAATTAATTTTTTAACCAGAAAATTGAACTAAAAATATATTTTCTGCTGTACTTTCCATTAAGCTATAATATCTTCAAATTTATTATTTTCTTGAGTGAAAATTTTTCTTTTGTAAGGTTCTCCATATCCCCTTCCTTCTTTCCCCAAATCGTCTCACCTAATTTGTGGATGACCCCAATCAGCAAAATTGTCTCCGAAAAAAATAAAGCTATCTAGAAATTCTTGGAAACGAGATTCAGAAATCATAATCTCTTTCCAACCCTACTATATTTACAAAAAGATGACGATCATATAATTGAGAAACTTCGAAGATCCATTCATCTTTCGCGGATTTTCATCCTCGCCATTTTCACTGGCCGTGTCGCCTTTGGCTTCAGCAATCGTCGCGAGTCTTTCAGTCGTAATTTCATCCTCCATTCCATTGGTAGGATCACTCTCTCCAGTTTCATCAGAGTCGAAGTCAATGGTTCTACTGTTGAGCTGAATTTTCGTTTTCCTCTTGCTCTCATCAGTCAAAGAAGCTGCGAGCGAGCGGATCCTAGACCCACCTTCGCTCTCGCATTTGTCGCACCTGGAAGATCCATCATTTTGGCATCGAAAACAAATCAGATCGCCGTCATCCTGATCAGAAATTTCACAGTTGATGCACCTCCTAGGATTGGAAACATTGAAAGAACACTGAGGACATGATGAACAATCTGAAGTTTCATCCCTCTTTTCTTCACCCTTCCTTCTCCTGAATTCCTGATCAGGCTCATCACTGGGATCATCACAGCTGCAAGGATCCGATGCTGGGGGATGATCGAGTCGCTCCTCGACGAATTTCCCGAAAGGGTTCGGCGTTTGGGGTCTGTAGGAGCACTTTCTGCATTTTAGATCGCACTCGCTACAGAGGAGGAGGTTCGACTTGCTCCCAGGATGCGAGGAATAACCGTTGCAGGTTCCCAAGTATTTTTCGTCGTCCTCCTCGTTGTCGCTTTCAAAGAGCCTCTGGCTGAGACTGCCGATTGATTTGGTGTCGCTGGACCTACGGTCGATCCTCGAGCTTCTGCCGTCGTCAAGGATTTCCTCGAGGTTGAGGGTTGATTGCTCGAGGTATCGGTGGATCCGCTCGATTTTCGTCTTGCCGCGCTCCCGCGGCTGTGT
Organism: Acraspis erinacei; assembly: GCA_035041075.1. Classification (NCBI taxonomy): domain Eukaryota; kingdom Metazoa; phylum Arthropoda; class Insecta; order Hymenoptera; family Cynipidae; genus Acraspis; species Acraspis erinacei. Next base: position 35,957,309 of record JAWWLR010000166.1, on the reverse strand, counting down.
TTCTCGTTAAATAATGCTCTCTCGGTTGCGTTCATTGTCCTCAAGGCTGGATGTGGAACTGGCACCGCCGATCTGCAATTCAATTTCCTTTAGCCGGTTTTCTACTTCCCACTGTGACTGGTTGAGTTTGACGCTCATCGCGGCATTTTCGGATTCGAGGCAGACGAGTCGTTCGCGGAGACGTTTGATTTCCGCAAGGAGGACATCGTGGTTACCAAGGACAGGCGTCGTGATTTCGCTCACCAGCTGGGTCATGCTGTTGCATGTCATTCCTGAAAAATGAGGAAAAAATTAGTTTCAGGGTCGAGTAGAGATGAAAGTAAAATTTGCGGGGAAAAAGTAAAATATGCTAAGCGAAAATAAAATTCGCGGCTCGAAAGTAAAATTAGCGAGCCGCAAGTGAAATTGGCGCGGCGAAAGTGAAATTAGCTGGGCGAATATGAAATTAGCTTCGCGAAAGGAAAATTAGCGGGACGAAAGTAAAATTTGCCGGATGACAGTAAAATTAGTGTGTGAAAGTAAAATTTCTGGAACGAATGTAGAATTAGCAGGGAGTAAGTGAAATTAGCTGGGCGAAAGTGAAATTAGCTTGGCAAAAGTAAAATTAGCGGGACTATAGCAAAATTTGCAAGATGAAAGTAGAATTGGTGTGGCGAAAATAAAATTTCTGGAGTGGATGTAAAATTTACCGGGCGACAGTAAAATTACCGGGGCAAAAGTCAAATTAGCTGGGTGAGAGTGAAATTAGTTCGGCTAAAATAATATTTGCGAGACGAAAATAAAATTGGTGGGCGAAAGTAAAATTAGCGAGGCCAAAGTAAAATTAGCGGGGCTTAAGTGAAATTACCTGGATGAAAGTGAAATTAGCTTTTTGAAAGTAAAATTAGAGGGCGAAAGTAAAATTTGTAGGATGAAAGTAAAATTCGCTTGGCGAAAGTAAAATTTCCGGAACGAAATTAAAATTAGCGTGGTCACAGTAAAATTAGCAGGGGAAAGTCAAATTAGATGGGTGCAAGTGGAGATAGCTGGGCGAAAGTAAAATTAGAGGGACGATAGAAAAATTTGCGGGATGAAAGTAAAATTGGTGTGGCGAAAGTAAAATTTCTGGAGCAAATGTAAAATTATCGGAGCGACAGTAAAATTACCGGGATAAAAGTCAAATTAGCTGGGTGAGAGTAAAATTAGTTCGGCTAAAGTAATATTTGCGGGGAGAAAATAAAATTGGCGGGCGAAAGTAAAATTAGAGCCGAAAGTAAAATTAGCGACGGCAAAGTAAAATTAGCGGGGCTTAAGTGAAATTACCTGGGTGAATGTGAACTTAGATTGGTGAAAGTAAAATTAGCGGGCGAAAGTAAAATTTGTTGGATGAAAGTAAAATTTGCTTGGCGTAAGTAAAATTTCCGGAACGAAATTAAAATAGCGTGACCACAGTAAAATTAGAGGGGCGAAAGTCAAATTTGAGGGACGAAATAAAAATTTGCGGGTCGAAAGTAAAATTAGCGGAGCGAAAGTAAAATTTGTGAGCGAAAATAAAATTTGCTGGGAGAAAGTAAATTTTGTAGGTTAAAACTAAAATTAGCGAGGCGAAAGTAGAATATGCGGGATGAAAGTAAAATTGGTGTGGCGAAAGTAAAATTTCTGGAGCGAATGTAAAATTATCGGAGAGACAGTAAATTTACCGGGGCAAAAGTCAAATTAGCTGGGTGAGAGTTAAATTAGTTCGGCTGATGTAATATTTGCGGGGCGAAAATAAAATTGGCGAGCGAAAGTAAAATTTGTGGTATGAAAGGAAAAGTTTCTGGGCGAAAGTAAAATTTCCGGAACGAAATTAAAATTAACGTGGGCACAGTCAAATTAGCGGGGTGCAGTCAAATTTGAGGGACGAAATACAAATTTGCGGGGCGAAAGTCAAATTTGTGGGCGAAAATAAAATTTTCTGGGCGAAAGTAAATTTTGTGTGTCAAAACTAAAATTAGCGAGGCGAAAGTAAAATATGCGGGGAGAAAGTAAAATTTTCTAGATGAAAGTAAAATTTGCAGGGCGAAATTAGAACGTGCGGAGCGAGAATAAAATTATCGGGGCGAAAGTGAAATTAGATGGGCGAAAGTAAAATTAGCGAGCGAAAGTAAAATTAGCGAAGCGAAAGTAAAATTAGCTGGGCAAAAGTACAAATAGCGGCACCAAAGTAAAATTTGCGGGATGAAGGTAAAATCTGCGTGACGAAATTAAAATTTCCGGAGCGAAAGTCAAATTAGCGGGGGACAGTAAAATTAGCGCGAAGAAAGTTAAATTAGCTGGGTAAAAGCGAAATTAGCTGGGTGAAAGTAAAATTAGAAGGGCGAAAGTAAAATTTGCTGGTCGAAAGGAAAATTAGTAGACCGAAAGGAAAATTTTTGGGTTGAAAATAAAATTTGAGGGCGAAACAAAAATCTGATGGTCAAAACTAAAATTAGCGAGGCGAAAGTAAACTTTGTGTGGCGAACGTAAAAGTTGTTGGATAAAAGTAAAATTTTCAGGGCGAAAATAAAATTTTGCGGTGGGAAAGTAAAATTATCGGGGCGAAGGTAAAATCAGCGAGGCGAAAGTTAAATTAGCTGGAAAAAAGTAGAAGTAGCAGGACTAAAGTCAAATTAGCTGGGCGAAAGTGAAATTCGCTTGATGACAGTTAAATTAGTGGGGCGCATATAAAATTTGCGGGTCGAATATAAAATTTTGTAGGAAGAAAGAGAAATTTGCTGAGCGAAAGTAAAATTTCCGGAGCGAAAGTCAAATTAGCGGGGCGAAAGTAAAATTATCTGGGCGAGAGTGAAATTAGCTGGGCGAAAGTAAAATTATCTGGGCGAAAGTAAAATTAGCTGGGCGAAAGTAAAATTAGAGGGGCAAAGGAAAATTAACATGTCGAAAGTAAAATTAGCGGGTTGAAAGTAAAATTAGCGAGGGGAAAATAACATTTGCGGGGCGCGAGTAAAATTTGCAGGATGAAAGTAAAATTTTCGGGGCGAAAGTAAAATAGATCAGAATTCGAGCCGCGAACAAAGCTATAAGAAAATGCACCGGACTCGCTTTTCAGGGCCAAATGTGACCACGGTTGAGAGTGCAATAAAATATTAATATGCAACACGGAACAAAAGTGGATTTCTCCGAAATTACTGCCTTCGTGGGAAAATATATTCTAATTCCATCTTTTCTCCATTTCCTAAAAAAATAATTCCTGTTTTTTCTCCTTTTTTCAAGAAAATTACCCTTTTTCTCTTCTTCTTGTTATATGATTTTGGACATTCCGGCCGAAACCCTTATTTTTTCGGTCGTATGTCCGTCCGTCTGTCTGTAGTACTTTCACGAAAGGAGTTTTTGTAAAAAAATACCGGTTTTTTCCCGGTTTGCGAACATTTCTCACGGTCGCCAAAATTTAAAAAATC
>JAWWLR010000166.1:35911607-35921837 GCA_035041075.1 Acraspis erinacei | reverse complement strand
TAGAACTACTACAATTCTCCTAGAATTTATGTGAATTCCTTTTCTTTCTAGGGAATTTTCGGGACGACTGGAAAAACCCCAAAAAGATTCCTGACTCTGTAAAAATTCCCGAAAAAGAAAATATTCGAAATAGAAGACTCTTAAAATTAGACAATTGCCGAAAATGAAAAACTCCAAAATTAGATAATTTTAAAATCGCAATTTCCCGAAGAAATAAGAATAAAAAATAAATAATCTGAAAAATATGTTTATCAAATAAAAGTATTTTTATTCATTATTTCTTATTTGTTATTTTACAAAAAAAAACACAATTTTTTAGTCAGGATTTACAGTAAAATTACAAAAATTGTTAAAAACCGGGAATTCCTGCGCAAATTTCGTCCCGTATCATACAAACGACAAATTAACAAGCCTCAAGCACACAAACTAACAAGCCCTAAACCCACAAACCCCAAACCCCAAACCCACAAGCATCATATCAACAAACCCATAAACCCCAAACCAACAAGCTCCAAACCCACAAAAATCCAAATACGCAAGCTCCATATCCACAAACCTACAAACTCCAAACCCACAAACCCCAAATTCGCAAAGCTCAGACCCACCAAACACAATTCCACAAACCCAAATACCTCACATCTCATAAAACCAATTGAGAAATTGTTATAATTTGGGGTTGGTGTGTTTGGGTTTTGTTAGTTTGGGGTTTGTGGGTTTGAGGTTTGTAGGTTTGTGGGTATGAAGCTTGTGCATTTGTAGTTTGTGGGTTTGGAGTTTATTGATTTGAAGCTTTTGGGTTTGCAGCTTGTTGGTTTGGGGTTTGGTGTTTGGGGTTTGTGGGTCTGGGGCTCGTTAGTGTGTGGGTTTCAGGCTTGTTAATGCAGGGTTTTGTAGCTTTCGGGACGAAATTTATGCAGAAATTCTAGGTTTTTAACCATTTTTTTAATTTCACTGCAAATCCTGATGTGCTTGCTCAATTCTGCGAATGAATTCGTGTCCAGCTAGTCCAAAAACCTAAACTGTTCACAATCTTATACAATAATTTCGCAATTTTTCTATTTCGAATATTTTTTTCATCATGAATTTTTTAATATTGGAAATTTTATTTTTCGAGTTGTTGCAGTCTTCCCACGGGGTATATAAAAGTAATCTTCTACGGTGTATCGAATGTATCGAATAAACGAATAACTTGATTTGTAAACGTAGCAGAAGAGTGAAATGTAAATAGCGCATTTCGGATAGAAGCTGAGAATAAAAAAGAGAGAATTAGGACACGAAAAAAGAGTATCGGATTGGTTTTTCTACCAAACTCATTTCCAACTCAATGCGCTTTCAATTTGTTCCCCTTACTGGTCTTTAACCAAATTTTAAACGAATTCCCCATTATTCTAACAGCGTCATTTCTGATTAAATCTTATAATTTTAACTCTAAAAAAATGCTATAAAAAACTAGGTGACCTAATATTTGTATTAATACTATCGTCAGCTAGCGCGAATGGTACTAAGAATTATTGACGACTGACATACGATAACTCGTATAAAAATAAAAATAAACCTCTCAAAAGAAAAGTTAAAAAGCTTAGGAAATTAAATGTTGAATAATCCATAGTGGAGATGCTACCAATTTTTTAAAAAGAATATATCACGAGAAAGTGTTTTTTTCTTTAATTATCGAATTTTCTCTCTCAAACTCAACTCATGCTCTTAGTTAGGAAAAATTTAGTAAAAGTATAAGAATACTAGGAAATAATCTCTGAAACCTCATTTTTAATTTAAGCTAAAAAACTGTTAAAATCTTCAAAGGTCCCTGAGATATGACTAAAAATGTCCAAGCGCGTCTTTGTCGTCTCGAATTTTGTACCTCAAATTCATCTTGTGCCATGAATCAGAAAATATGTAAAAAAAAGTATGAAATTTACAGCATTCAATCCCTAAAATCTTATTTTTAATTTATGCTAAGAACACCTGAAAAACCTTCACAGGTTCCTGAGATATGACTAAAAATGTCCAAGCGTCTCTCCATCGAGTGACACAGCGGTGATCGCCGACTGAATCTTGAAGCGTATATGCTTGGACATTTTTTCTCATATCTCGGAAACCCGTTATGATTTTTAAAGTTTTCTCATCGTAAATTAAAGACAAGATTTGAAAGATTTTATTATGTAAACTTAAGACTTTTTCTGCAATTTTCCTAGTTCTTTCCACGAGTTGAAGTTAAGGTACAAGATTCGAAACATACTTCCATTAAAAAAAATTCTTACGTGATATCGACTGCTCCAAACAATATTTTTTTAGGTTTCATTTCTTGCAAAAAGGTAAACAAGGATGATATTCTATAGGACGTAATACAATATTATGCAAATCTAATTTATAGTAAATATTATGGAGAATTCCATAATATTATCACCAGGATTCAAACTGTCGACATCTATAAAAATATACTTGATTCCATATACAGAACAACTCACACTTGATTCTTTAAACGGAGACGGGAGGGGCAATGTATTAGGAAAGTAAGGGTAGTGATAGTAGTAAGGAGGAGTAAAACAGGACATGTAAGAACAAGATAAGTGAGGAGAGATAAGTAGGAGAAGTAAGAAAATTAAGAAAAGGAGAAGTATAAGAAGTCAAGTGATTTAAGTAGAGGAAGTGAGTGAAAGGCAGAGAAATTAATGGGCGAAGTTAAGCTAAGGAGAAGTAGGATAAGTAAGAGAGAGTAAGTAAGTGAGGGGAGGGGAGGTGGAACATAGGAAGGAAAATGTAACTAATTGAGGGTAAGTGAAATAAACGGGCCAGTATAGTGAGAAAAAGTAAGTGTAGTGAGCTTAGTTAGAAAAAATAAAAACAGGATAAGTACGAAAGTAAGGAAATTAAGGAAGGAGAAGTAGAAGAAGTCAGGGGGGGTAAGTAGGGGAAGCGAGGAAAGGCAGAGAAAGTAATGGGGGAAGGTAAGGTAGCGAGAAGTATGATAAGTAACAAAAGGGTAAGTTAATAATGAGAGATAAGTGAAACAAATGCGACCGTATAGTGAAAAAAGGTAAGTTCAATGAGTGCAGTGAGAAGAAATAAAAAGAGGATAAGTAATAAAATTAAGGAAAGGGAAAGCAGAATAAGTAAGGTGAGGTAAGTAGGGAAAATAAGGGAAAGGCAGAGAAAGTAATGAGGGAAGTATGATAAGTAAGAGAGGCTAAGTAAGTGAGAGGTGGGTAGGCGAAGCATTGGAAGGGGAAAGTAACTAATGAGGGCAGGGGGGGAGAATCAAATAGGGAAGTACAGTGAGAATAAGTTAGAGTAGTGACTGTAGTGAGATGAAATATAAAGATGATAAGTAGAAGCAAGAAAATGAAGGAAAAAGAAAGCAAGAGAAGTAAGGATCGGTAAGAAGGGCAAGTGATGGAAAGACAGAGAAAGTAATGGGGCAAGTTAAGATAAGAGGAAGTAGGATAAGTAAGAGAGGGTAAGTAAGTGATGGGGTATCAGTAGAAGGAAGTGAGGGGAGGGGAGGCGGAGCATTGAAAGGGGAAGTAACTAATGCGGGGTAAGTGAACCAAATGCGACAGTATAGTCAGCAAAAGTAAGGTAGTCAGTGCAATCAGAAAAAATAAGATAAGTAAGAGAGGGGAGATAAGTACTGGAAGTAAGGGAAGTAAGTGAAGGGAAAACAGAAGCAGTGCCGGGGAAGTTGGCGAAGTGAGCGGAAAAGGCATTGAAAGTGATGGAGGAAGTAAGAAGAGGGGAAGTAGGGGAAATGAAACAGATAAAGTAGCTAGAGCGGAAGTAAGGGAAGGTGAATTACAAGAATTGAGATAGAGGCAGTAAGGTTCAGCGAAAATAAGAGGAGAAGTAGGATATGTGTGAGAGGGAAGGTTAGTGATAAGATATTAGTAGGAGGAAGTTAGTGAACTGGAGGGAAATCATCGGAAGGAAAAGTAACTGATGGAGTGTAGGCATTGCAAAGAGGCAGTGTGTTAAGGAAAGTAAGAGTAGTGAGTGTAGTAAGGAGAAATAAAAATAGAATAAGTGAGGGGAGATAATTACTGGAAGTAACGGAAGAAGTTGAAGAGTAATTGAGGGAAGGGTAAGTAGGAGAATTGAGAAAAGGAAATTGTGTGAAGCAGGGAATAAGTGAGAGGGTAGTAGGCGTATTGAGAAGGGGTAGTAAGAATTGGGATATAAATTGGAGTAAGTCAGTTGAGGAGAGCGGGATTGTTGTGTGTGAGAAAAGGAAAATAGAGGAAGTAAGGTGGAAGGCAGGGAAAGTAATTGGGAAAATTAAAGAGACGTAAGGTAGGAGAAGTAAGAGAGCGGATGTAGGTGGAGTAGATGTAAAGGTAGGTGAAGTAGAAGAAGTGAGAGAGGGGACATAAGTGGAGGGAAGGGACATCAGTGAAAGTAAATGTGGAGGAGAGGAGCAGCGGAAGTAAAGGAAGTAGAGCAAATAAGGAGACGTATGTGACTGAAGGAAGTGAAGAAGTACGCAGAAGAGGAAAAATGAATGGGATGGGAAAAGAAGGAAAGCCGATCGGGGTGGGAAATTAAGGGAAGAGATAGTGAAACAAAAATGGCGTGGAAATAGAGAAGGGCAGTAGCGAAGGGTAAGAAGGAGACGATAGATGAGGGGGAAATAGAAGGGGAAAGTTACGTGATGGTAAGAGAGTGAGGGGAGAGAAGTAGGGGAAGAAAGTGTGATGGTGGGTGAGAGAGGGGATATGAATTAGGGAAAATAAAAAATGAGTAGTAGGGTAGTAGAATAAATATCATCAGTGATTTTTAGTACCTTTTGCGCTATCCACGTAGATAATTTCCGATGGTAGTATAATTTAAACTAAGTAGCTGCACAATTTTATTTTTAAATTACAAACTTGAAAGCTTGAAAAATCCAAAGTCTTTTGTTACAAATATCTTTAGGCTATTTTTATTCATTCTAGTGAAAATTTAAATTCAAATTTAAGATGTTGTCTATTTTCACAATCTGAGTGAAATCACATTTTCCCTGGAGGGAAAAGTGGTAGAGGGAAGAGGGAAAGGGAGAAACGGGAGTTAATTCTATTTCTAATTCAATTAACTCTGCTTTGCATGATAAACAGGATTCTGTGAATAAAATAGGAACTTGCTCTAAGTCAGTAAAGTCAGGGGAAAGGGGAGGAAAATTTATGTATTTTAGTAGCGTACTACTGCATCGTGCAATACTGCAATGCGGAAGAGAGAGGAGAGAATGGAGAGATTTATGAAGACTTTGGACACTCCAGGGAATCAGTGTTTTACGATTTTTCAGTAGATCGCTATTATTTTCATTCTGATATTAGATATTGCCTTTTGATACTCAAAAATTTATTGGCGGTAGAGAAAATTGCTCACCAAAGAGTCGTTAACTTTTTACAACATTTTTTATGAACTATAAATTTTATAAATATCATTCTTTTCATATTATCTTAGATTTTTATTTATTGTGTCAGAAATTCGCTTAAAAGTGGGTTCTGAAATGAATTTTACATTTTTTAAATAGGTAAACAATCTTAAAATATTTTTAATTATTTTAAAAATGCCTTTTTCTAACAAAAAATAGTTATTGAGCCTTTGAACTTGAAGCTTCGGAATAAAAAATCTTCCAGTTTCAATTCAAAAGTTTAAAATTCAAGATTTACAGTTTGTGTTCTTTAATTCAAAATTCAGTTTTGATTATGTAAAATAAAATAAATCAGCTTTAGGCGTTCCAATGTTTTAATTTTCAAAACCATGAAAAATTTTTGCAAACAAAAAAAAACTGGAATCTGGTTCCTCGAATAAGAAAACGGCCACCCTGTTTTGATTCGGCCAATAAGGATAGTCTCTGTTTTACCGACTGAGGGGTCTCGAAACTCTCATAGCTATACTACTTTCAAGAAATAAAAAAAATTAGAAAGACTGTTTTGACTTCGAGGAGTATAATCTATGTATTTCTTATCTATTATAAACTAAGTAAGGGAGATATTTGAAACGGTAACTACCAATAGAATTATTTTGTTAAATAATTAATCAATAATGTGTAAAAGTCTAAAATGCAGGACCTCTACGATAAAAATAGAATATTGAAGCCAATTTACGCAAAATAATTCTGAATATTTTTGTGGGTAAAGAAGAAGAGCAATAATAATAATGTTTTGTATATAAAAGTGTAAAATTGTATAAAATTGTATAATGGTGAATAGTATTATACTTAATAATGTATATGATGATTAAATGGATATGAATATTAGGGTGGATCGAAAATAAAAAATTCTGGAATTTGAAATCGCCACCATGCGAAAACGTAGGGGATTGGAATCCTAAAAAAGAATAATTAATCTGAAATCGGTAGATAAAAAATTCCTTTTTTGAAAAATTTTTAAATATCTTTGATTTTAATTTTTTTCTTATATTCCTTGACGTCAAAAAGTTCTTCTAAATTCTTTTTCCGATTTTTGAAAAATTATTTTCTATGCGAAAATTCTGATTTAATTTACGCTTGCTTTCGGCAAAAACTTTAACATCGTTGTAAAAAAGAAAGTAATTTTTTTCGGGTTCTTAAAAACTTTCCATTGACAAAAATGTAACAGGAAGAAAATCACCAGACCTAGGAATCGAAATCCGAAATGAAAAATTGGCTTTGTTTTCAATTTGGATTTCTCAGCCCTACTGATTTTTTATCTGATGAATTTTCATAACAGGAAAGTTTTTATGTACCGAAAAAAATTATTCGACTATTTACACAAATTTTAAACTTTTTTTTTACGCGTGAGTGCTTTTAACAGGAATTATCGCTTAAAGAATAATTTATAGGTAGTATAGCTGTAAGAGTTCTGGAAATCCTCAGCCGATAAAACAGTTATCGCTTAGTTACCGATAGTAGGTAATTGAACTGTTGGTAAGGTAAGTCTCTGTCGCAGATTCCTGACTTGTTTAAAAAGAATGATTCCTGATTTACCGACTGAGGATTCCCAAAACTCTAATAGCTATACTACTTTTAAAAATAAAAAATAAAATTAAAAAGGCTTTTTTGATTTTCAGGAATAAAAAAAATAGAACTCAGGAAAGTTTAAAAATTCTGAAAACAGGAAACTTTTAAAACATACTTTTCAAGCGCGGGTAACCAAAATTAATTCCAAAATTTTTTATTTTGGAAAAATAGAGGGTGGAACGAGCGAAGAAAAACGTGAAAATATTAAGTGGCGGTGCAATGAATAAAATAGCATTGAAGTTGTCTACTATCGCAATGGGACGTAAAGCATTAGGAATTTAAAGGATGCACGTTACACATACGATAAAACTGACAAGTAGAATAATTTATTTACTTTCTAGTTCTATTTGGAAACGACCAAATAAAAATTTGTAAAAACATATGTTTAATTAAAAATAATATTACAAAAATTGAAAAAATAATTTTTTTATGATCAGGTATATTTAAAACATGAGGGATTTACGATCCGAATTTATAATCTGGACTAGATTGCAGACATCAAAGATTCAAATGTTCTCAAAAGAGGAAAAATTGGGTGATTTTGTAAAAAATAGGAAAATAATGAGGGAATTAAGATAATCAAGAGGTTAATTTTTAAATAGAAAATGTATTTTTTAAGCCAAAAAGTTTAATTTTTCAGAAAAATGTTCAGTTTTGTGAACCAAATGAATGAATTTCCAACCAAAAATATAATTTCTTTTTAGATGACAGTTGAATTTTCAACTATGAAAGAACAATTTTGAACATGAATTTTTTTACCAAACAAAAACAATTTCAAACTAGGAAGATGAATTTTTAACAAAATACATATTAATTTTCAATGAATTTGCATTTTCAATTCCAAAAGATAATTTTTCAATGGAAAATTTAAATTTTCAATGAAAAACATGATTTTTTAACAAAATACTTGAATTTTATAAAAATAGCTCAATTTCTAACACACAAAAAAAAATTTTTAACAAATCAGTACAGCTTTCAACCCAGTAGTTAAATTATTAGCAAAAAATTCAATTCTCAACTTGAATTTTCAAATATTGAAAACGATAAAATTCGTACCCAAAAAATTGACAGTTTAATTTTCTATTTAAAAAATTAATTTAAAAATAAATAAAAAGATTCTCAAAAAAGTCTCATTTTCCTCCAACAATATGAGTTTTTACAAAATATCTAAATTTTCAATAAAATAATAACATTTTAATCAACAAAATATTCTAACTGGAAGGGTTGACTTCAGAACTAAAAATGTAAGTGTTGATTTTTCAATAAAAAATCTTTTACTTATTGAAAAAAATAGTTTAATCATCAAGCAAAAATAAATTTGTTTTTGAAAAAAATACATGAATTTTTAAGAAAAAAGTATCAATATTTAATTGAACGTACACATTTTTAACGAAAAGTACAATATTTACATTGCCAGCAAACAAAATGAATTCTCAATTTTAAAAAATGAATTTTCAGAAAAATAGATTGTTCCTTAGAAAGGAAAAAATTCAACCAAAGATGATAGAGCTAAATTTATACATAAACAATTAATTTTTAACAAAAATGGCAAATTTGCAACAACGTAGTAAAACTGTAAAATATTTTGCAAGAAAGGAGAATTTTCAACTAAAATTACGAATCTTCAAGCAAAAAACTTTAAACAAATAAAAAAAAGTATTCTAAACTAGAAAATTCATATTTGCTATTTGAAAAAAAAATTTTAATTTTTAATGAAAAAAATAACCATTTTCAACAAGAATATTTTAGGCAGGAAAATTTATTTTGTAAAAAAACAAACAATTTTCCAATAAAAGGACTTACCATTCAACCAAATTGTTTAATTCTTAGTCAAAAAGTTAATATTTCCAACCAGAAATGAAATAGATTCAGTTAAAAAAATATCAACCAAAATAAAACCAATTTTAAAAAAAGTAGTTAAATTCTGAACCAAACAGGAGATTTTAAACAAAAAATATAATAATAAACTTTGTAATACAAAATATTTAACTTTGAACCACATTTGTTTGAATTTTCATGTTCGGATTTCTTAATTCCGTTCACATTCGACAAAAATTAGAAAAAGGCGACATTTTTTGAAAATAGGAGAAAAAATAGGAAATCTTTGAAAAGGGTGAAATAGGAGAATAGGGGAAAGAGTGTGAAGCCATGTGAAGACCAAGGATTTTACGAGAATGGGATAATTTCATGAAATTCCAAAAAAAGCTTCCAAGGGCTTAATAATTGTAAAAAGGATTTTAAAGGATTTAATAAAAAATTTGATAATTTATAAAAGAGTCTTCACCAGATGAAAAGGATCGTTAATCCCTCGATTTTGTATTGGGCATGATTTTAACATATTATTTCGATCTCAAATTATTTTTTAAAACTACTTTTGCACAAAAATTTGAACAAAAAGAAATATTTTTAAAATTTGTTTAACCCAAAATCGAAAATCATTCAAAAAGAAATTTTTCGGGCGCATAGATGGAGAAGAAAGATTCAAAAAGCAAAAGGTAGCAAAACTATTTTAAAACTGAGTGAAAGTGGGAAAAAAAGTTTTTTTTTTATAAATCGGTCTCCAGATCACAATTTTTATCCGATTTTGATTTTAGTTTTTTAACAGTAAATATGATTAGATTCTGCAGAATGTCTGTAGGGTCATTTTCCTAAATTGAAAATACAAATAAACACAAAATAATTAATTTTCATTGAACTTATAGTTAAAATACTATACGTGTTCATTAATCAAAATTAAAATTAATTATTTTCCTTTTATTTATGCTCTCAATTAATTATTATTCATTGTAGGTTGCATTATCCCCTACCGGGACGTTTCCCCTATCAAAATTTTTTTTCTCTTAATGAATGAAGAGAAAATCATTTTTTAATTTAGAAAAATATCTGTTATAAGCAAAGAATCGATCAAAATTAAGTGTAGATGTATTTAATGAATATAAATAATTAATTTTGCGAACAATTTTATTTTTATGTAACAATTAATAATATTAATAATAAATGCATATTCACTAAAAATTATAAATATTTTATTTTATAATTAATTAACTTTTTATATATCAATCAGCAAAATTAATTTTCGAGTTTTTTCATTTATTTTGTCGATAAAAATTGTCGGATTGAATTGTTTTATCATCGATTTCAAATTATTAATGTTACACATCAAAGTTTAGAATTTTCTATTTTTTTCAACTTCAGGTTTGAATTAATTAATTTGGAAAGTTTTAGAAATTCTTCAATTTTCGAAATCAAAACTG
>JAWWLR010000166.1:35893455-35910669 GCA_035041075.1 Acraspis erinacei | reverse complement strand
AGAAATTCTTCAATTTTCGACATCAAAACTGACATTGATTTTTTTTTAACTTTAATTTTGTTGTTGAAAAAATCTATCCAATGACTTTGAATGAAATGGGAAAAATTAAACTATTAAATCTTTCAAAATTGCAAAATTAAAAAATGAAATCATGAATTATCTTTTTTAAATCTCATTATTTTGGATTAAAATTTCCTCTATCTAGACAAACTGAAAATGCAATTCAATTTTTTATAAATAATTTTATCAAAATAAGCCCTAAAAATGAGAAAGTTTTAGAACTAGGAATTGAAAATTAAATTTTTTTATTTGAGGATTATAGTTTTAGAGTGATTTTTATCATTTCTTATTCTTTTGCAATTTTTCTAGTTCCTAAGTTTTTTTTGCAATTAAAATTGAAATCGGTGAATTTAAAAAAAGTATCATTATCAGTTTAAAATTTTTAAAATTTTAAGCGATTACAATTTTTTGAATAAAAATAATTTAAAGTTTGATAAGTTTTATTATAAAAAAGTTTTAATATATTACAAAGTCATTATAATCTAAAGTACAAAATTAATAACATGAAATAAATTAAAAAGCTTTTAAACTTCAGCTAAAATGCGGAAAAAGTGAAAAAATAAATTAAAAAATTATTATTAATTGGCACATGCAATTTAAATTAATTAGAAAATTGATTATGCCTCCTACAGTTTTCTTTAAAACAAAAAATTTAAAAACCTGTCTCGAGATTTCTAGGTAGAATTTCACTAGTTTTAATTTAAGAACAAAAATTAAAAACGAATAAAACTGGTGAACTGTTGACTAATTCTAAAAATAAATCCTACGGTTTTCCCATTGTGTGTATAGTACGGTGGTCCAAAAACCCATGGGAAATTTTTTTTATGAATTTTTATACACATCACCCCTAAATTTGTTGAAACTCACAAAAATTATATTCATAGGTTCCGGATCCCTAATTAAATTCAACACGTATTTTCCATATGAAAAAAAATAGTACAGATTATTCAGGATCGTCAATATTAGGTGAATTGAATTATAACTCGAAATTTTCCTTCAAAATTAGCCATAGAAGACGAATAAAATATTACTTTTTGAATGTCACCCCCATAAGTATGTTTTCTAAGGTCCCCAAAAAACCCCATAGGTGAAAAAATGGTTTTGTAAGTTTTTTTCCGAAATTTTAAATTTATTATCAGATTTTTAATAAGATAGTGAAAATAATTAATAAAAAATAACTAATATAATTGTACCAAAATATTCTATTATTTGCAATATTTAAGTTAATCAATAAATTATATTTAATGATATTTCACTTTTTATCCACCTTTTACTTACAGCCCTCTCTGAATTTTTCTGCTTTTTGTCTACTTTTTAATAAAATTGAGCTTATCATTAATTAACATTAACAAAAAATTTTTTTTAGTAAAAGTATTATTATTTTGAATAATATTCTCTTTCAAGAATGTTAAAAAGTTATGTTTCCTTTTTAATTAAAATTTTTCCATTTCAAGTTAGAGGGAGGCAGTAGTTAATGCAGCTTAAAAAAATTAATTCCTTACAAAAATTATCATTGTTTATAACTATTTTATCTTGTATATAGTAGTGCTAGACAGTTGCGTTTTTTTAACTAAAAATTTTAATTTATTGTCCACTATTTACTTAGTAAGATAATAATAAATACATTTAACAAACAAAATTGTTTAAACATTTTGTTCTTGTTCATAACTATCGCTTTCTAGATAAATAATAGAAATTTGCTTTTTTTCTAAAATTTGTAACTTTGTTTGCATTTTTTAGTTATGGAAAAATATTAAATAAACATTAGAGAGAATAATTTTTTGAACAATCTCTTGTTTTTTTGAATATATATTCTTATTAAAAGAAAAGGGCATTTGAAATAAACCTCCAATTTTTACTGAGAGACTGTCTGCTTAAATAATAATTTTTATTAAAATGTGGTATTTGATCCTGAACAAAAATTCAAAGAAAAGCCGAATATTTCAGATAAACCGGCAAATTTCTGGCATTCCTCTAAAAACAATAGTTCGAAAAAATAAAAAGTTGTTGAAACTATTATTTTTATTAAATTTCATTAATTATTACCTCGCTCAAAGTTGACAGTTGACGAAAAGATAAATATTTCAGAAAAAACTGGAACTTTCTTGCATTATTCAAAGAGAATATTATTAAAAATAATAATTGTTTAAATTTCGTTATAAATAATAAAAAATGGATTAAATAATTATTTCTGTTAATTTATTTATTATTCCCTTGCAATAAATGTATAATCCGAAGCAAGTCAGGAAATTCGGAAAAACCGACTTTATAATTCTATATTAAGAGAAAATTGCTATGAAAAATAAATTTTTTAATACATTTCTTAACATCTAATTTTTGAAAGAAATTAATACGCCATGTACTACGCAGAATTTTTATAGAAAAACCGCAACAAATCTAAATAAGCGCCAAAATTGTGCAAAACTAAATTTTTTATTTATATTTTTTTTGACTCTATAAAAAAATTATTTAGGTGATATTTTAATCATGTTTTTTAATCCCTATTCTGTGTCTAATCATTCATACTTTATTTATTATTAATATAAAATTTACTTAATATTGAAGATTCTCAATAGAATTGATAAAAATGTTGTTTTTTTCTTATGGGAAATACGTGTTAAACTTTAGGGGGCTTGTGGAACCTCTAAATACCATTAAAAAAATTTGTTTCTGTATTTTAACAAATTTCGGGAGAAAATACACGAAAATTAAAAAAAAATGGACCACGCTGGTGTATAAAGAGAGTAATATAATAAAAATAGTCTAAGATTTGCAGAATATTTTTAAGAGGGGATATAACGTGCACATTTCCCCAGGGTCGGCTCTTGGATCGCTGAGAAGCCCTTTTATTTCTCCTCCTTTAATTTTATAAGACAAAAGCTGTCTCGATTAAAAGAGAAAAAGTGCTGGACTTTCGCACTTTTGATTCTTTCTTGACTCTGGCCTTCGTAAAAAGTTCCCCTTGAGGGGTGCTTTTAGTCCTTAAGGTGCCCTGACGATAGACCAATTTTTTTAGAGCCGGCCCTGCATTTTTTATTCACCAGTGCTTTCGCCCATGCAGTAAAAAATCTTCAAATTTAGCGTGTCGCACAGTGTGTCAGAGAGCACTTTCTTTTAAGAAAATCGCTCGACAATTTAATTTTTAACGGGCTTTGATTTTTTAACTTCTGCTAATACACTCAACTCCCGATATAAGATCGGTTTCGGGAATGGCTTTCATTGGCCTTGATCTGAAATCCGGAGAGGAGGATCCTCTCATCACGCAACTGCGGAGGCCATCAGTTCTAGGAATATTGTAAACCGGGAGGTTTTATATCGGAAGCTAAGTGCACATGATTGTACCTAAAGCAATATTTTGTATTCGACAAAAAATCTATTTCATTTTTTATCTAACTACACGCTACGGCTGAATCAAGTTTCACTGAAAGTTCCAAGTAAAGAATTTTTTTTGTTTGTGATCATTTTAAATTCTACAAACATTTTAAGATGAAAATTAAAAAAAAAATAGAATTATAAGTTAAAGCTATGGATTTTTAAAATTACCGAAATGTAAAAATCTCGAACTAGACAATTCACGAATTTGAACAATTAAATTTTATTTAAATATTATTTATTTATTAAAAATAGAATGATTAAATATTCATATAAAAAAATTATTTTAATGCTTTTAAAAATTATTGCTTGAAAACAAAATGACAATAGTTGAAAAAAATATATTTCTGAATAAAAACTTTTGTTTGAAAATGTGTATAGTCTTTAGAAAAAATTGCAAAAATTGTTTAAAAAAATTGAATAGTTAATTAAATTTTTTTTTAATCCGTGATAATTCAGTGCTGAAATGAATCCTGCGAATTTTTTTGGAAAAATGTATACCATTATGGTTATTTTAAATTCAAACAATAGTTTGAAAAAACCTTAATCATTTAAAAAAATATTCTATAATAAAAATATTTGATTATTGTATTTTCAATAAATAAATAATATTTTCAAACAAAAAATTTTCAAATTCAGGAATTTTTCAGTCCAGATATTTGATAATTTTGCAATTTTCAGTCGGAAATTTTATCATTCGGGACTTTCCCGAATCTGGATTTTTATGTTTTGTAAATTTTATAATTTCGGGAATTTCATTATGGAAGAATTTTCCAGTTCGGGAATTTTATCTTTCGTGATTTTTTACTCGTATACGTGGCATAACAGTCAGTCACAATGAATATAAAAAATCCATTGAAAAAAATGTAACCAATATTTACCATACAATACTAAGAAATTTTTTTTATTTTTCAGTAATTAAAAAAAAACTTGATTTAATTAAAAAAATCTCTTTGATAATTTTAATTTTTACCTGAAAAATCATCCTGAGGATTACAGAAAATGAAGTTCTATACAAAAATATACTTTTAAAAATATTAACCAATATTAACCACATATTTTATGAACGTTTTTTTAATTCTTAATCATTCAAGACAAAAATTGAGTTTATTACAAAAAACTCTCTCATTATTTTCATCTTCAAATATTCGTGGGATTACAAAAAACAATTATTATAAATCACAAAACAATTATTCTTCAAAATTAATTTGTTTATAACAGTATACAAAATAAAATTTTCTTACTCTGACATCTCATTAATTATTATTTTTTATAATTATTATACTGATTTAGGGCAAGTCGATTAAAGATTTTCGAATTTTCAAGTTTCTAAATTTATGTTGTATAGAAAAAAAACAATTTTCAATTTTTTGGTAAAGTTTATTGAAGTAAATAACTTTAGACGAAAAAATGTAAGAAAAAGTTTTTTGCAGAAATGCAATATTTAAAAAAAAATTAAATTTTATTAGTATATTTTTAAAGTTACGAACGAAATTCATTTTTGTTTTTTTATTTATTGATGCTATCCTAGGACCTGAGATATTTTTACACAAGATTCTTGAAAATCCGTTTTTATCCGATTTTTTATCCATCTCAGGGTATTTACTTTCAAAAATTTTACAAAAAAAAAATTGAAGAACTTTTTCACCATATTAAAAACAATTGAAAAATTGAAAATTTTGAATTAACTTGTCTAATAGAGAGAAATAAAAATAAAAAATAAAATTTTTCGTAATGCCTCAAAGAATCTTTTCAGTGTGATTACCAATAAAGCGAATTATTTCGAGTTTTTTCGAATCACTGGAAAAAAATAGATCAAAATCAATTGAAAATTGAAATTCCGATTGATTTTTCCCCAAAAAGTCCTTTTTGGCACACTGTGACGTCGTAGCAGTACTGCCCCTTTCAACAAAATGGAAAGTTCCAAGAGCCAATCTAATTTCATAGCAGACTCATTCTAGTTGGACTAATACTCAATTCTACGATAGCCATTGGGAGGGGTTCTCAGAAATATAAAATTAAATTTTCCTCTCACAAATCAGCAAATACCGAGAAAAAATTCCTCTCATTTCCCATTGATTAATTTCAAATTAATTTAATACGATTTTATTAATTAGGTACTTTTAAATATGATAGCCATAGTTTGCAAATATATATAAGGCTATATTCTAAATAATTAGTGATATTAAAAAAAGTATTTTTTGATTGAAGAGAAAAATTTAGGATAATGCCAAAATCCGGTGGAATAGGAAAAACTCCTAAGATACTAAGGACGAGCACGCCACGAATTAAAAAAAATTGGAACCCGCCGATGGTCACGCAACGAATAAAAAAGTAGCCTTAGGATGGTACAAAAAAGATGTTTTTTTTAAATTGGTACACTAGAAACTTTTACTTTTGGTGTCAAAAAAATTTCATTTTTTTGGAATTAAAAAAATATATTTAAGGATTACACAAGCCCATTTTTTTGTTGTTAACAATCTGGATGCTACATTTTACTTAAATTAATATAGTCCAGGTATTCAAAGTAAAAAATCCATTTTGAAAAAGGCTTGCTGGACACCTTAATATATATTTTTTAAGCTGAAAAAATATAGGAATTTTTTTGTCACAAAAGGAACAATTTTTAGGAGACTAGTTCCTTTTTCATTTTTCGATCTGTTATCAATTTTTATTATGAACAGGAGAATCGATTGAGTCTGAAAATAATATTTTTAGACTGAAAAATAATGTTTGGAATTCTAATAAAATTACATTCGTGGAAAATTGATATTTTTTAATGACAAAATGAAATCTGCAGTAGTAAAACTTCCTGTTAATTAAAAAATAAATACGATTTTACTTAAAAATAATAAAAGGAAAATGAAATTAATTTTTTTGCACCTAATAATAACACAATAATAATTTTCACTACTCCTGATGAAACATGAAAATCCCCAGTAGTGAAAGTTTAGTTTAGATCAGACAATTGAACAATTATTTTTTATTTTTGTTTTATTTTTTTTTTTTGAAATTGAACAATTTTATGAATTAATATTAATTTTTGGAGTTCTGCGAATTATTTTTCCGAATGAAAAAAAATTGTTAGTAAGAAAATTTAGAAACTAAGAACCCTTTTGTGTAATTTAAAAGTAATTTCTCCAAAGAACAAATAAAAAACACGAACACTCTTTAGGAAATATCAAAGTAAGAATTCATCTAAATCATGTAAGTAGTAAACCCCTTGATTTGGTCACACAATTGGATATTATTTGATGAATTATTATTAATTTTTGAATTTCTGCAATTTTTTTTTAAGTAAAAAAGAATTTGCAAGCAAAAAATTAAAAACTGAGAAATATTTAATAATATATAATATATATCGAAATTAATTTTTTAAACTAATTCAAGAGAAACAAATGACAAAAACGGAAACCTTCGGGTTTTGTTTTGTTATTTTAAACATTAAATTGATTGAAATAAAAAACAGAAAAGCTGAAACTTATACATTTTTTCCAGGAAATATAATACAATTTAATTTAAATATTCTTATTAAAAATGTAAAATGAGAATCGTTTTATTTGTTTATAAAAAGTGTCGAATGTTAGTATATAATTCAAATATCAATATCGGAATGACACTGATTCTAGTATTGGATTTTCATGAATATAATTATTCAGTATGCAAAAAATTAATTTCAGTAGTAAACCCCTGGATTTTTCCAAAAAATAATACATGAAAAATCGGGCAAAAATAAATAATTTTTTCTTTCAATAATTGATCGATTATTAGAAAACTACCTTTTAGATTTTAGATATCGATTCTAAATAGAACAAAAATTTAATTCATATTTGGCTCAGCTTAGTAACAAAAAAGGCAAAATTAGATCTGCTTATATAAAATTCCGTAAAGCCGATTTTCACAAAAACCCTACTAGGTAATATTTGTATTTTTTGTATTAAAATAGACTGCAATTTTTACTACATGTCTCTAACATTTCCCCAAAAAATTATTTTTCAAAAATAGAATTTTTAATTTTTCTGGGAAACAACGAAAGCTACAAAAAATGTTGTGGTGGAAGTTTGCACATTTTGAAAATTTCTAAAAAAAAAACTTCATGCCCATTTGTCATATCTTGAATCATTTACGGAAAACAATAAAAAAATTATATTAAAAGGAAAATTTTCCCATCATTAAAAATTATTTTGCCCCATTAAAACTGATAGGATTCCCTTTTTTAACTAGAAGAAACTTTTTTTATTTAAGTATAAAAGTAAACAAGGTGGGGTTTTCCTGAAAATCTTTTTTGCATGTTTTCAAAATTAGACGGAAAAAATAAAGAACATTTTTTGGAAAGCTCCACATTTGTTCTCCACGTTTCTTTACATTGATACATATTACTATCAGTTTCTGAAATAATTTTTTTCAGACCAATTCAAAGAGCAAGATTTCCCACATCGAATACAAAAAGAAAACTCAGAATACCTACGATCGTTCGAAGGGAAGCAGAAGAGTAGAAATGTGGGAGAAGGAAGGGAGAGTATAGGATAGTAGGGAAAAGAAGGTAATGTGACGGAAACTAGGGGATAGGAGAGTGACAGAACGTAACGAAAAGTAGGAAGAAATAGGTAAAGTGAAGGGAATTGGGGAAGAGGGAAGTGAGAGGAAGTAATAGAAAGTAGGGAAAATTAAAGAAAGGAGAGGATGCATGGGAAGTAGGGGAATTAAGGAAATGTCAAATTATGGATTTAAAGGGAAAAAGGGGAAAGTAAGGAAATGAGAAGAGCGGTAAAGTAGGATGCGATGGCAGGGAAAGTAGATGTTGTTACAAGAGGGAAAGTGATGAAAGGTGGGAGCATACAAAGGGTGGAGGAGTGAAGAACGGTCTCGTAAAGTAAGTGAAGACAAGGGAGGAGAATCAGTGAAAAGTAGTGGAGAAAAATGGTAGTAATATATGAGAAGAGAGGGAGAGGAATGGAAAAGTAGGGCCATATAGGTAGACTGACGAAAATTAGTGGAGGGATGAAGTAGAGAAAGTAATATAAAGTAGAGAAAGTGAGTTCACGGGAAGCGACAGGAGGAGCATAAAGCATAGGAAGTAAGAAAGTAGAAAAAGAGGGGCTGGAAGGTAAAAGGAGAACATTAGGGATTGATAAGTGAGGAGAGGGCATGAGCATTTATGAGAAATAGTGAAGCAGCAGGTGGGAAGGTAGGAGAAAGGAGGGTGAGCAAACAAAAGTAGGTACAGATAGGTAAAAGGACGGAAACAACGAGAGGAAGGAGTAAGATAAAGTAATGTAAAGTAGACAAAATGAGTTCACGGGATGTGGGAGCAGACATGGAGAGTATAGGAAGTAAAAAATGGGAAAGGAGATGTTTGATGGTAAGAAAAAGAACACGAGGGAGTGAGAAGGTCGAAGAAGTAGGATGTGATGGCAGGGAAAGCAGTAGATATTACTAGAGGGTATGCGATGGAAGGTGGAAATAGGAGAATGAAGGGAGAGTAAGGGTGTTTGAGGGTAAGTAAGGAAAGGGGAGGAGAATTTATGAGAAGTCGTTAATAAGAAGGGGAAAAATATAAGAGAAAGAAGGGGAAGTAAAGGAAATTAGGGACAGATAGGTAAACTAATGAAAATAGAGAGTAGAGAAAGGGGGAATGGGAAAGGAGCGGTTAGAGGGTAAGAAAGAAAACATGAGGTTATTGAAAGGGCAAGAATATGAGGTATGCCGAAATTGAAGTAGAGATTGAAGTAGTTAGTAGTGGAGGGGTATCAATGAAATATTTATCTGTTTATTTTCACTTTCGAATTGTATATTAAGAGATCAAATCACTTTAATACTGCTGCGAATTATGTAAAGTGGAATTGGATTATATAAATGGAATCTTTGAAACAGTTTCGATAATTAAAATACTAAAATCGGAGTGAAAAGCGATAAAATAGAATAAACGCAATCTTCGCATTAAATTTATATTATAATTGACAAGTTGATGGATTCTACGTCAGCAGTCAGTAAATGAAATATTCGTTGCGTGAACCTCGGATCTCGAACATCGAACTTCAAACATTGGATTACGTGATTTTCTGCCGTGGAAATAATAACTGTTAAATAATAATGAATTATTAATTAACAATTATCAATCAACAATTGTTGATTAAACAAGAGGAAGGTAGAGAGAGGCAGATAGAGAGAGGCAGAGAGAGAGAGACAGACAGTCTTGTTAGGTGTCGGCTCATACCAGCTCAACGGCTCGCTCACTCAGAATGTACGTATCGTAGGACAACGTGAAACGTGAAACGTGATCGTGAGAAACGAGGGGGACAGCTTGACTGACAGGCCCCTGGTCCGCTTGGAATATTTACCGCACTCTTTACCTGCGGTCCCCATATTGAGAATGCTGATCTCCCCGAAGTAAGAACCCGCCTTTAGAGTGGCAAGCACCGTCTTTCCATTGTCTGCTACCACCTGAAGTCGACCTCTGTTCACTATGTACATCTCCTTTCCCACCTCACCTGCAACACAAAAGCACAACAACTTTATATTTTAATCCCTTCTCTCCACCCCTTACTCCTTATTCTCTCTTATTATTCTCTTATTATTCCTTCTACCTTCTTATTCTCGATTAATTTTCTTTATCTACATTTCCTTCGTCCCTCTCGTACCTTCTCTCCTCCTCTTCCTCACTCTAATTTCTTCCATTTGCTTCCATTCCTTTTTTCGAATTTACCTCTCCATTTTACTTTCACTCCCCTGAAATTCACCCCTCACTATCAAACGTATCATCAAACTTTCCTTTCCTACTCCTCCTTTCTTACATCTTCACTCGCCCATTCTCTCTCTCTTGTATACCCTTACCAACTTCCTCTATCTGACTTCTTCACACTTTCGTTTACTTTCCCTCATTGCCTCTCTATCTACCTACCCCTCATTTCGTTCCACATGATTTCCTTCCGCTCTCCTAAACTATTTCTACATTTTCCTTTGCCTCACCTCTTGTCCTCTACTTTCCACCTTCTACACCCCCTAGCTTCCCTAATTCTCCTCCTTCCTTCTCTAACTTTCCCTTCCCGACTTCGATTCACTTCCCGTACACAGCTAACTCATCAGTTCCCTCTCCCGACTCCTCTTGCCTTTATTTACACTCGCCTCTCCAACTTCTACTGCCTAATTTACTTTTCCTCCACATCATCCGCTTCCCTAAGTCCTCAATATGACTTTCCCTCACTTGCCTGCCTTACTTCTTTCGCCTACTTCATCTTCATTATCGTCGACTCCCCTCGCCTACTTCTCCTCTCCACTATATTTCTTATACCTTTTAGTTCACCACTGCACTTTAGATCTGCTCCTCTCATTTCCCTCTCCAACTACATATTCCCTCCAATACTATCTCTGAGTTATCTACCCCCACCTTGGATCACTCCCATACTTTCTCTACTTTCCCTCTCCTAATACCTGTTAAAAAAGGGTAAAAAATGAGAAGGCAGCCAACCAAATCCCCTTCCTTTTCTTTTTTCATTTTTTTAATTTTTATTTTCATTATTATCAAATAACAATAAAAAAATGTCTTGCCTTGATGAGGGTGCTATATGAATGCCAAAACGTTGGTAATGATTTCTTACAAATTTTTTAAATTGTGATTTGATAATAATAAAAATATAAAAAAAAAGAAAGAGATAAAAAAGAGAAAAAGCGGATTTGATTGGGCACCTTCTCATTCTTCTTTCCTATTTATTTTTTTCCAAAAGAAGCATTTTTGTACGTTTTTTATTCTTTCTTTTTTACGAAAAATGTTTGGTTGGGAACCGTATAATTTTTCTTTCCTATTTTTTATCAAAAAAAATATTGTTTTTATTCTTTCTTTTTCAGGAAAAATGTTTTATCTTTTTAAAATTACACTAGGAATATTTTATGCTGGTTATCCAAATGTGGTCTTTGGATTCTTAATTTTAATTCCTGGAATTCTCCACATTAACTTGATCATTGGAAGTTAAATAGGATTTTAATGTAATTGAAAATTCTTGAATTGTACTATATTATACTGATGTTCATTGAAACTTTTTGTTTTAGAAATTAAATCATATTTTGAATTTTGTTAGCTGAGCTGTTAATGATTGGACAAGCAAAATATTTTTATAAAAATTTAAGTAGAAGTTGTTGAAATTAGCGAAAATTTGAAAAATTTAAATATTAATGCTTATATTGTTTATGCAATAAAATATTTTTAATTGTTAATTACAGCAACAGGAAACATAGTGAAATTAAAAATGAAATGTAATTTTTAAGTGTCCTTAAGTTAAACCTAAAGTAGAAGAAACATAGATTGTTTTTGAAAAAAAGGATTCTAAAAGTTTTTTGGTGGTGAAAAAAATACATTCTTGAAAATTCAAGTCTACTGTATTGTTTAAACTGTTTTCAAATGCTTAAAAATAGTTTAAAATAGCACAAATGGTTTCTAAGAAAGAAAAATTATATTAGTGAGTAAATATGAACAAATTCTTATTTTTTAAAGGTAATTTTGTTATCGAAAATATTAAAAATTTTACTCTAGATTCTTATAAAATATGATAAACAAATAAGCTTTTTAACTGTTAGTAAATAGATAACCTTTTGGTTTTTCATGGAATGGAATAAAAATTACTTTTCCGTAACAA
Source organism: Acraspis erinacei (assembly GCA_035041075.1). NCBI lineage: Eukaryota > Metazoa > Arthropoda > Insecta > Hymenoptera > Cynipidae > Acraspis > Acraspis erinacei. Next base: position 35,898,607 of record JAWWLR010000166.1, on the reverse strand, counting down.
TATTTGGCATTAATTATTTTTCTAATAAAAATTGGTTTATTTTTTAAACAAATTAATTGAAAAAATACATTCAGTAACTATGTAATAATTTTTCGGGAAACATTTTTTCTCATAAATTTCTTTTTAACAAAAAAGCAAATTTTCACATTTGCTCAGCAACATAAGTGAACATTTTTACAAACACTTTACACAAATTTAAAAAATTTCCAAGCAATTCAAAATAGTTTGAATGAAATAAGCAGATTCAAATTCTCGAGAATACATTTCTTTTACCACCGAAAAATTTGGTCTTTTTTTGTTTTCAAAAATATCAATATTTTTTCTACTTTTCCTTTAACATAGGGACAATTAAATTTAATTTTCGGTTTTCTTAGCATCAAAATACTACAAAAAATATAAAAATTAAATAATTAAGAAACAACATAAAACCTAATACTTCGATAAATTTTATTTTATTTTTAGATTGCGTACATTTGGATATAAGTATTTTTTATTTCGATAAATAGTATCAAAGGCCAAATTGTTAAAATTTATAATTGACAATGTCAGGAAAATTTAAAAAAGTTAAGAATGAACAAAATGGCGACGATTTGTTTGAAAATACAAAAAGTCGAGATTTAAAAAATCCCATTCTTACATTTCTTTTTAAATTTTGTTTGTAACCAAAAAGACATCCCGTGAGTTTTTTGGCAGGTGAATATATTTCACGGCAAGGTATTTTTTTCGTAAACTCATAAGCTATAAACAGTATAAGAAAAAAAGTAAAGGTTTTTAGAAAATTCCTAATGTTTTTATCTGAATTTTGAAAATACGAAAAAACGATTTTCTGAAAAACCCTAAATTTTTATTTTTCTTAATATTATTTAAAAAGTTTTCGCAAGCATAAGATAAGCATCTTATCATTATTATGTGACCTAAGCCATTTCAATGGGTGAAAAAAATTTTGGTTACAAAAAGTTCTCCTGAACACAGGTTTTTTTTAGCTCACATTAAACTTGAAAGTTTTGCAATTTGGAAAGCCTTGTTCTGAAATGATTTTGTTTTTAAAGCGGGATTAAATTTTTTTTAATTCTTGAAATTTTCTATTTTCATTTGTATTAAATGCAAAATTGTCAGTTTAAAAATATTATTTAAAATTTCACATAAAAGTTTTTTTTATGTAACACAATGAAAACATGTAATCTGAAATTTTAAATTCCGTTAAATTTAAAATTATTTCACATCTAATATTTTCTGTTTTAATTCACGGCAAAGAAAAGAGGAAATGAAAAGAAAAATATATTTTCGAAATAGAGCTATTAAACTATTATTCCGCAGAATTCACAAAATAAAAAACATTTGATTATTGCCTCTCTTTGACACAAATTTAAAAGCTTTTAAACCCGAAATTGCTGAATTTTACTTCTTGTTCCTAAAAGCAGAGCTTTCAACTTGTGAAAATTAGCGTCAAAGTTAAAATCCTTCCATTAACTAAATGTTACAAAATCAAACATTTTATTCATCTTTTGTATTTAAAACTAAAAGGAAAATTACTAGGACGGAATAAAAATGCTCAAATTAATTGAATGACTTGAACCACAAGAAAAGAAATTGTGGCTTAGCATCCGAAAAACAGAGAAAAAATTGTTTACAAAAACAAATAAGTTAGTATTTTCTGTTTGGTTTTTGAATTTAAAAACTGAATTAATTTTTTGTATTGAGTGAAAAAATTCGAAAAAAATAAAAATTCTAAAATCAAGAAAAATTTTTATTTTTACAAAAGCAAACTAATATGATATTTCTTGGATTGAGGATAATGAAATGTAACGTTCGACTTATTTGTATTTTTCCCAAAAATTAAGAATCTTTCCCTTTTTCACTATTTTTCGTTTAAATTTGAATTGAATTATTAGAACCCTATAAGAAAATCCTACTTATAATGTTTAAAAGCTAATTCTTTTTTTTAAGTCCACTATTCTATTTTAGGTTCAAAATTCATCTCATTCGCTTAAAAATTTCACTCTTTGATTGAAAAGTTAATTATTTTTTCGAGAATGTCATTACTTTGTTAAAAAGTCGTCTTTCCTGTTAAAAAACGCAATTACTTAATTGGACTACTTTGTTAACAATTTATGTTATTATTTAAAGATTCAAATTTTGTCTTGAAAATTATTGTATTTTTTGTAATATTTAAAATTATAGTGGAAAATGTATCATTTTTGCTTAAAAATGCAATTGTTTCGTTAAAAATTGGTCTTACTTGGTTCTTAATTTTTTCACTTGATGTTGGCATGAAAATTGAACACTTTGGTGGAAAATTAAACTATTTAGCAGAAAATTAACTTTTTGGTTAAAAATTCATATTTAAATTTGAAAATTAAACTGCGTGGCTGTCAAATTATAGTTGAAAATTCATCTCTTTTATTGAAAATCTAACTAATTTGGTTGACTTTTTGGGATAAGGATTAATTTTACTTACTATAAATGTAACTGTTCCATTTTTCGTTGAAAATTATTTTGTTGTTGTTGAAAATTAATGTATTTTGTTGAAAATTCATATTTTTGGTAGAAAATTATTTCTTGGTTGAAAATTCATTGCTGTTGGTTAAAAATGCAAATGCTCGGTTAAAAATTAATCCGTTTTGTTTAGGGATTCATCATTTTTGTTTAAAAGTTTACCTATTTTGCTCGTAATTGGTCTTCCTGGCTTGAGAGTTGAACTATTTGGTAAAAAAATTAAACTATTGATTGAAAATTAACTCTTTTGTGTTGAAAATTCATTTTTGTAATTGAAAATCAAACTAAGTTGGTAAAAAATTAAACTATGTTCATACAAATTATACTATTTCTCTGAAAATTTAACTATTCTGGTGGTAATTCTTTTTTTCCTTTAGAAATTAATTTTTTATCTGAAAATGTAGTTTTTTCCACATTTGGTTCAATTTTTTTCTTTATAAGTTGAAAATTCAACTATTCGGTAACAAAATAATGGATTTTGTTGAATATTCATTTTTTTGGTTACTCTTAAAAATTATTTTAACTGCATGGTTGAAAGTTGAACTAATTTATAAAAAATGATATTTTATTTTTGGTTAGGGGTGAACTGTTTTGTTTAAAATTTGTATCGGATTTAAAATTTTATTTGTTGCAGACGTAATATTTGAACGCTCCGTATTAATTAACTTGAGACAGTTTATTTAAAAATTTTTCTGATACTAACCAACAAAAAACGTTTATTTAACCCGGAGAAATAAATAAACTGATTTTATCTCACTGAATAAAAATACTTGAAAATGTTATTTCTATTAATTTAAGATTTTAAGTCCCCCGTGGATATTAAATTAACTTTTTGGTCGAAAAAGTATATTTTCACTTTATCTTCCAAGAAAGCTCTGTTTTCGTCGTTAATTTCTTTAATTCCTGACTCGATGATAAATGAGGCGAAAGAGCCGGGGAAAACATCAACAAGAAATAACACTGTACGAGCCAAACTCGGAGTTCACGTCAAGCAAATTGTTTGCAATAGGAAAACATGGCGAGCTAATTGTATGTTGTCCCATTTCGGCTTCCGTTTTCGATGTGTTACACAAATTATACATCAATATCAGAATAAAAAACTAAATCTTTAGAAAAAGGTAAAAAAAATATACGTAAGCAAAAGTTCTTTAATAAGGTCTTCACAAAAGTTCAAAATTCAATAATAAAAATAATTTCCAGCTCCTTTTTGTTTAGTGTAAGAAAACTTAAACAAAAAAAAAAACAAAAAAAAAAAGCAAGAAATGCCGATAAATTATTTTGAGTAGCTGTTTGAACTGGAATTTATCAAATAAGTCCACTAAAAACCAGTGTATCTGACGATAGACTGATTTTCACTACTGATCAGTAGAAATTACTATTTTTAAATACAATAATACGTTTATAAATATTTAAATTTATTTTATTTTTTACAATTCTCATCCTGTAATTACACAGCACAACAAAAAGGTTTTGGGAGTGTGATGGTATTCTAATAGGTATAATTTATGTTTTTGGGCTCGCTGAATACGAATCCATTCAAAAAAAGGTTAAAAACCTGGAATTTCTGCACAAATTTCGTCCCCAACATATTTACAAAGCTACAAAACCCCAAAACCAGAAACTCGAAACCCACAAACCGACAATAAGATGTTAGGTATTTGGGTCTTTGGAATTAAGGTTGGTGGGTTTGAGGTTGGTAGATTTGGGGTTTGTGGATTTGGGGTGTGTGGGTTTGGGTTGTGTGGGTTTGAGGTCTCTACTTTTATGGATATGGAGATTGTGGGTTTGGGATTTGTACGTTTGTATATGATTCTTGTGGGTTTGGGGTTTGTGTGTTTGGGGTTTGTAGGTTTGTGGATATGGATCTTGTGGATTTGGGGTTTGTGTTTTGTACGTTTGTGTATATGGAGCTTGTGGATTAGGGGGTTGTGGGTTTGGGGCGTATGGTTTTGTGGGTTTGGGGTTTATGGGTTTGGGGTTTATGGGTTTGGGGTTTATGGGTTTGGGGTTTGTGGGTTTAGGGTTTGTAGGTTTGAGGATATGGAGCTTGGGGGTTTGGGGTTTGTGCGTTTGGGTTTTGTACTTTTGTGGATATGGAGCTTATGTGTTTGGGGTTTGTGAGTTTGTAGTTTATGGGTTTGTGGGTTTGGGGTTCATGGGTTTAGGGTTGATGGGTTTGGGTTTTTTTGGGTTTGTGGATATGGAGCTTGTGTATTTGGAGTCTGTTTGTTTGGAGCTTTTGGGTTTGAATCTTGTTGGTTTGACGTTTATGGGTTTGTTGATATGGAGATTGAGAGTATGGGGCTTGTTGGGTTGGGGTTTGTGGGTTTGGGGATTGTTAGTTTATGTGGAAGAAATTTATGCAGAAATTCCAGGTTTTTAACCATTTTTAAAATTTTACTGCAAATTCCAGTAGCCTCGTGATGATGATTACACAGCCACACAAAAAAAGAAAGTGGCGTGACCTGGGGACGCGACATATGTTTTCCTATAGATTTTGACGCGCTGAATCCGAATCCGAGGTCCAAAAACCCCCAGCACGTCAGGGTTCTGTCATAACCTCATAAATACTCATAAAATTTTTTTTCGAGTCTGGGGGTCAGACCATGTTTATTATATGTAAGACCATGTTTATTATATGTTTTTGGGGTCGCTG
>JAWWLR010000166.1:35879526-35893355 GCA_035041075.1 Acraspis erinacei | reverse complement strand
GGGGGTTTCCATTTAAAAAAAACAAAGTTGACCTTCAAAAAGCCATGAAGGTCAACTTCAAGGTCAAAATGAAGGTCACCATTGAATTTCATACTTTGCCTAGGCAATACGCACACACACACACGTGCGTGTGGGTAATCCCTAAGCATTATGTATAATTCCCGGCACGAGATAGGCAAACTATATAATTTTTATTTTGAAATATTTATTTTGATATTCGTGACAAGCAATCAAAAATCACTCTAACCATTTTTTATTTATCTAAAAATTTCTTTTTATTTGTAATTTTCTGAAGTGCCATTTTTTGAAGGTTTTCAGATTTGCCATCGAGCTTTTGAAGTTATGATGGGTTTTTAAATAAAAATAGCTCGGTTTCCGGAAAAATGTAAAAAAAAATAAGTAAATTTTACTAACTTTTTCTAAATTAAAGCTTGACTGCCTCTTAAGGAATGTTCAGGAAATAATTCATACTCAATCACTTTTAATATTGACGACCCCAACCCCCCGGAAATGCTCCACAAGATGCAAAATATCAGGGTTCTGTCATAACCTCAAAAAACCTCATAAAATGTTTTTCTTCGAGTCTGGGGGTCAGACCATGTTTATTATATGACGTGCTGGGATTTTTTGGACCTCGGATTCGGATTCAGCGACCCCAAAAACATATAATAAACATGGTCTGCACCACGAAATCGACAAGAAAATTTTAAGAGGTTTTTTGGGGTTACGTCAGAACCCTGACGATCTGGGATTTTTTGGACCTGGAATTCCGATCCAGCGACCCAAACAACATATAATAAACATGGCCTAACATATAATAAACATAGTCGGACCCCAGACTCGAAAAAAATATTTTATGAGGTTTTTTGAGGTTATGTCAGAACCCTGACGTGCTGGGGTTTTTTGGACCTCGGATTCGGATTCAGCGCGTCAAAATCCATACGAAAACATATGTCGCGTCCCCAGGTCACGGCACTTTCTTTTTTTTGTGTGGCTGTGTTATTGTCTATAACCAAAAACATAACTCAAATTTTGGAATCAAGATAATAATAAGAACTACTCTTTCCATTTTTCATATCAGGATTTGTTCAAAATACAAGTATTTTGTTGAGAATTATTTTCGCGTTGAAAATGGAAATATTTTAGTGAAAAATTCAAAGTTGTCTTTTGTTAAAAATTTAACTTTTGGGTTAAAGATTAATTTTTTTAATTGAGAAAGTGACTATTCCATTTTGGTTAAAAAAAAATTTTTAGACGACCATTTATTTCCTTGGTTGAAAATTTAATTATTTTGTTCAAAATTCCTTCTTTTTAGCCCAACACTATTTTTTTTAACTAAAAATATAACTGTTCAATTTTTCATTGCAATCTTATCTTTTTTAGTGACAATTTCTAATAGCTGGTTGGAAATCAATCTATTTTGTTGAAAATCGTATTTTCTGGTGAAAAATTTATCTGCTTTAGAGGACACTCTGTATTTTGTTAAAAAATCGGTTCGTTTGTTGTAAAATAATCTCGTAGGTTCGAAATTCACAGTTTTGGCTGAATATGTATTTCAGTGGGGGGAAAAGTTCATCTTTTTTCTTTTTTTTTTAACTTAAAACTAATTTTTTCAACTAAAAACAAAAAAATTCGTTGTTGTTTTCAAACTTTTTTTAAATTGAAATTTCAACTATTTGGTTAACAATCGATTTATCTTGTAGAAATTTTGATATTTCTTGGGTTAAATTTATTTTGCTTCGATGAAAGTTATTAAAATTAATTTATCTAACTGCAAATTTAAGTATTCCTTTTTTGGTTGAAAATTTCTCTTTCTGAGACCAAAATTCATGCATTTTGTTAAAAATTTGTCTCTTTTGTTATAAAATAATCTTCTTGGTTCAATATTTATTTTTTTTATCAAAAATTAATTTTTTTAGTTGCAAATTTTACTCTTTTTTTAAATTCGTTGAACTTTTTCAAATGAAAATGAAACAGTTTAATTTTTGTTTGGAAATTTATCTTTTCTAGTTCATGTTTTAATTATTTTCTTAAAAAGTTGTCTTTTTTGGAGTAAAATTTAACTTCTTGGTTGAAAACTCATCATTTGAATGGAAAATTAATTTAGTTAATCATAAATGTTACCATTTTGTTAAAAATTTCTTTGATTTTTCAATTGAAAATATAATTTCCATTTCCGATCACAAATTTATGTTTTTTTTAGTTAAAATTGTAACTATTTGGTTGACTCTTCGTCTTTTTTTAATGTTAAATTTAACTTCTGGATTGAAAATTCTTATTTTTAATGGAAAACTCACTTATTTCGTTAAAAACATGAATTTTTTGGTTTAAAAATTCATCATTTAATGTGAAAATTAAACTTTCGGTTTGAAAGTGCACGAACTTTTGTTTAAAATATATCTTGTTTGGTACACAAATATCATCTTGGTTGAGAAATTTGTTTTTCTTGCGAATTCAGTTCTTTGGTTACAAATTTAAATCCCTTTCCTAAAAGTAATTTTTTTTTTGGTCGAGAATTTATGCTTCTAACTGAATATATAGTAATTCCATTTTTGTTCCAAATTTATTTCTTCAGTTGAAAATTTATTTCTATTGTTGAGCAGTTATGTATTTGTTTAAAAATTAAAAGTTATTTGACACAATTTTTTTTTATCGAAAATTAATTTTTTAACTGAAAATAATAGCATTCCATTTTTGGTTAAAATTTATCTTCTTGGTTTAAAATTGATATTTTTGGTTGAAAATATATCTTTTTGATTTGAAGATTCAACTACTTAGTTGAAAATTAATTTTTTTGTTGGAAAATCATCGTATTGTTTAACAATTTACCTGTTTAGTTGAAAATTCATCTATCCAGGTTAAAAATGAACTTTTTCGTTAAAAAGTTATCTTGTCTGCTTTCAAAGTAGACAATTTTCTAAAATTAGTTGATTTGTTAGCGTAAACACTACACTCATTTATTTTAAATTTATCTTTTTTATAGCAAATTACTCTTTTTTGTTTGAAAATGAAATTATATTCCAGCTATGAATGAGTTATTTTGAAAATAATAAACCAGTTGAACTTACTAATGAAAGATTATTATAGTAATATAGTTACTTAAAAATTTAAATAATTTATTGTAAATTTAATGAGTACCATGACCACGGCTTTTCTGCCTGAAAGCAGTGAGTTTGTCGTCGACCAGAACCCACAATGTATTTTGATGATGTAGACTGTGTACTCGATGCAAAGCTCATTGAGCCACAACTGCACACACGATCTGCTACGTGCAAGACCATGATGCGAAAGATCGACTTCTCCCACAGAAAAACGAGCAAGACTTGAATTCAGAATTCTTTTTGCATTCTGCTAGCCATCAGAAAAATCTTTTTATTTTCTAACATGATGCGCGTAACAAAAAAGCCTCTCTGTGCGCAGAATCTTTCTTTAAAATAAGCCTGGCTGACTATTCGTTGATCTGCACTACTGAAGACTACTATTTTTAATTTTATTAGTTCAAATTTTGACTCAAAAGTTTATTTTTTAACAAACTGTTGAAATATCAAACGAAAATATCAATTCTCAATTACAAATGTAATGAATAATTTATACTTTAACTAAAAAATATTTTTATTTTAGATAAAAAGCACTTGAACTTATCTAAAAAACACGAATTTTTAAGACAATATTTAATATTCTGATACCAAAAATATTAAGTTTTAGCAGAGACGAATTTTCCATAAAATATTTACTATTTTTAACAGTAAAATATCAACTTTAAAGCAAAAATTTTATTTTAAAGCTTATAGTTGAATATACCACCAAATTGTTGATTTTTCAACCACAAAAAGACTTTTCAACAAAGCAGATGAATTTTCAAGAAAGAAAGATTTTCTATTTATAAGAAAAAGAATTTTCAGAAATATAAACAGAAAAAAGTTTATTTTTAATCAAGGAGAAGTTTCTTTTAAAAAATACGAATTTTTAACTCAAAAGCTCATTTTTCTACCAGATAGTTAAAATTTGCACATAAAAAAATTTGTTAACAAATTAAAATTTTGGAACAAAATAGTTGGATTTTAAACTAAACAGTAAAATTTGTAATAAAAAAAACTAAAGATTGAATTGAACCGAAAAGAACGATTTTTTAATAAAATAGTAGAATTTTTTCAAAATTTGTAATTGAAAAAGAATTAGTTCTGAAACAAGAAAACAAATTTTCAGCAAAATAATAAAATTGTGAAAAATATATATTTTTTAGCAAAAGAGTAGAATTTTTTAAAAAGTGTTTGTATATTTTACCCCGAAAACAATAAATTTTGATTTAAAAAATTAGTTTTTAACGAAATAGTTCAATTTTTACCAAATAGAGGAATGTTTTAACCAAAGAGAAGAGTTTTTAACAAAATAGCTTAATTTTCAACCCAAAAACAATTTTTTACTAACAAAACGAATTTTCAAGTAAATAATTAAATATTGAGAAACATTAATTTTTATGAAAATAGTTTAGATTAAAAAAGGTGGATTTTAAATAAAATAGTTACATTTTTAAACCAATAGCTGCATGTTCAGCCAAAAAGTACAATTTTCATTACAAGAAAAAACGAATTTTTTATAAAGCAGTGCAATTTTCAAACAAAAAAGTTGAATTTTTAAACTGAATCAACAAATTTTCACCAAAATTGTGGAACGCTCAACCAAAAAATAATAACTTTTTTCTAATATTTGATTTTTTACCAAAAGACGGTCAAGTTTAGACCAAAATAGTTGAGTTTGCAAACAAGAAAAATTTTGTATTAAAAGTGAAGAATATTCAGAAATATAAATACTTACATTTTCAGTTAAAAAAATGTATTTTTTCCTAAAAAAAGCTAAAGCCAAAAAAGATAAATTTTCTACTAGATAGTTGAAATTTCAACACAAAAAAAAGTTTTTAGCCAATCTAAGTTTTTAATCAAAATAGGTAGATTTTAAAACAAATAATAAAATTTAAAAAAAACCTAAGTTAGAAAAGCAGTTATATCTTCAATCACAAAGGTTGAATTAAAAAAAACAGTTCAATTTAACTAAAAACGAAGGTTTTTAACAAAATAGTTGAATTTTCTGTAAAAAATATTTTCTACTGAAAGAGAAGAGTTTTCAGTAAATCAAAAATTGATTTTCAGTTTAAAAAAATTAGTTTTTAACCAAAAAAACGAATTTTTAACAAAATAATTAAATTGTGAACAAGAAATAAATTATTCGGAAAAATATATTAGCAAAAGAATATATTTTTTTAAACTTTCAATATTTTGAAATCGAAAACATAATCTATGATTAAAAATAATTTTCAACGAAATATTTAAATTTGTAACAAATCGAGGAATGACCCGAAGAATATTTTTGCAAAAATAAGAACTTTTCATAAAGTAGTGGAATTTTTAAACAACAAAGATTAATTTTTAACAAAAATGACAAATTTTCAACAAAATAGTGGAATCCCCGAACAAAAAATAACTTTTTTCTTTAATATTAGCGCTTTGAACAAAAAACTTTCGAGTTTTAACCAAGTAGTTAAATTTTCGAAAATTAGAAATTAATTCTCAACGAAAAATGTAATTTTTGATATTTAAGCCAACTGAAGATTAATAATTTTTAAATATTAAATTCAACCCAAAATGACGAATTGTTAACAACATTGATGAATTTTCAATAAAAAGGAAGTTTCGTGAAGAGACAAGAATTTATAACATTTAAAACAAATATAAATGTCAAGCTACAATAAAAAAAATTAATTTTGACATCAGGACAGGTGACTTTTTGACAATAGGGTTTATTTTGATTAAAAAATTTTTATTTGGCTGGACATCCAAATTTCTTTTTATTTTCAAACTTGATGCACGAAACAGAAAATCCTCACAGTGCCAAGAATTTTTCTTAAAAAAAGGTTTGGCTGACGATTCGCTGGGCTAGACTACTGAAAAGTACTTTTTTATTTTTACTGACTTTTAACTCTTTAATGGGAGTATTATAACACAAGGAGCAGTACAATTAGGCAGCTATCCAAATATTATTTCAATTTCAGTATAAAAGTGTTTCTTATAATTTTGAATAAATGTAAATTAATTTTTTGTTGGATAATTTCATTTCAAAAGATTGTCTGATAATTATGGTGAAAAATGAAAGTTTTAAGTAGTGACAGCCCAGTTATATTTAGACAATTGAAAATTAACAATAGACTTTTTGATAAGAATAGTTGAAAATTGATAAATCACTAAAAAAAAAAACTATTTTATTGAAGAAATCGTAAATAACTAAACAGATGTTAAGTATCAGTAGTATAACCCTTGCTTCGTCAGACGAAAACATAATGAAAGAAATATTTTGAAAAATGTCTGCTACTCGTTTACTGGTTAAAAATGTTTGAAAATAAAGATTTTTCAACTTTTTGTAACTCAAAATATGTTGAGAACTTTAGCTTAGAATAATAAAAAAATAATAATAAAATAATTTTAAAACCTACCAAACAAATATATTTTAATAATGTGTTTTGAAAGTCAATTTTTCCTTACCATCGAAGTAAATTTTTCCATGGTTGAAATTGTTACAAAACTTTTTTTAAAGAAAATATTTTTTTAAATAACTATATATTTAGATTATTTACTCATTTTGGAAAAGTGGAAACATTATACTTATATGCTTATATATTACAATTTTTCCAAATTGATATTTTTTTAAATAACTATATTTTTAGATTATTTACTCATTTTGGAAAAGTGGAAACATTATACTTATATGCTTATATATTACAATTTTTCCAAATTGGCAAGAAGCGACAGTAAAAACAAATTCAATTAAAAAAAAACAAATAATTTTCACATAATTATCTTTCATAATTTTCAAAATTGCATTAAAAAACTTCTTTAACTTTCATTAATATTATTTATAAAAACATTTATCTAATTTTGTAGTAGTATTACTCAATGAATTGTCAGACATTTTATTCAAATAATTTCTGATGCTGTTCAAATTTGTTTATTTAAAATTAAAATTGAAAAATAAATTCTTCTTACCTTTTCGACATATATAGTCGCCAGGTGAGAAGAGAACAGGTCGCAGTCTCAAAACCAGCTCGCAAAGAAATCCAGCCTCCGTATTTTGAAAGATCTCCACCCTCTTCAGCGTATCCAGATGAACGTTTATCGCAATTTCCGCTTTCAGCTTATCTAAAACAAAAAATAAGAAAATTAATTAATTTAAATTATTCTTGGTAAATTTATTTGTTATTATTTTTTTGTTAGTAAATTATTTTATTTCTAAGATATTCAATATGTAATAAAAATAGATTTAATATTTTACAAAAGCACAAATTCCAACTTTTATCTAATTAATAAAAAAAGATTCGATAATAAATAATAATATTAATTTCATCGATATTTGAAAGGCTTTGATTAAAATTGTTCTCGGAAAAATTAATTTTTACCCAAAAAAAGGATACATTTTGAAACAAAAAAATAAAGAATTTCCAATCAAAATAGTTATATTTTCAAGCAAAAGGATTAATTTTGTACCAAAAACAACAAATTTTTAACGAAAGATGTATTAGTTTAATTTTTAGTCGAAAAAATTCAGTTTTAACAACAACAAAAAATAGAAATTCGCAACAACCAAATAAAGAATTTTCAACCAAAATAGTTAAATTTTTAATCAAAGGTATTAATTTTGTACTAAAAACTACAAATTTTTAACAAAATATATCAATTTTTAACCAAGAAAATTGAAATTTCAACTCGAAATGATTAATCTACAGTCAAAAATGTATATGTTAAATTTTAAGTTAAAAACATTAATTTGAAAAAACTAACTAAAAAAAGCTTATCGAACAAAATGGCTAGATTTTGAATCAATTATTCTTAACTAAAATTAAGAATTTTCAAACTCAGAAATGAATTTTTAACAAATTAGTTTAACTAAAACCATTTATTTTTAACACAAAGTGAGATACTTGAATTTATAATTTAGAAAGTTAATTTCGAATAACAAAAAACATTTTATTTTTAAATATAATTGAATTTTCAACCAAATAAATGACTTTTCCTGTCAAAGAGTTAAAAATCCTATTCAAATAGTTTTTAATCTAAGACGACAAATTTTCAATAAAAATGACGAATTTTCCAGCAACAAAAAATGGCTTTTTAAAAGTAGATTCATTTTTTTTACCAAGATTTGCATTTTCAACCAAAAAAATTATATTTTACCGAAAAAGATTAACTTTCTACCGAAATAGATAAAGAAAAAGTCATGAATTTTTATCCAAACTATTTTTATTTGTGACTGAAAAAGTAAATTTTTGAACCAAAAATTTATTATATACATTTTTCATTAAAGAAATTAATTTTTACAAGAAAAAATAAAATTTGCAACTAATTATTCAGGTTTTGAATGAAATAGATGAATCTTCGACTAAAATGATAAATCTTCAACTGAAAAAGTTTGATTTACTGAAAAAAATTAAGTTTTAACATAAAAAAACAAGAAATTTTCAAAAAAAATTGTTTAATTTTTAACTGATGAAATTGATCTTGAACTACGAATTTTTGACTACAAAGTTTATTTTCAACAAAGTAGTTGAATTTTCAAACCCAAAAGACGAATTGTGAACAAAGTGATTGAATTTTCAAGAATTGTACTTGCCTTTTAACCAAAAACACGAATATTAAAAAATAGATGAATTTTGAATCAAAATAAATAAGGATAAACCTTAAACAAATTGTGAAATTTGGGGTAAAATATATGAAATTTCAACCAAATAATAAAAAATGTTAAACCTTCAGGAAAAACAAGAAAAAAGTTACAAAAAATCTCTGAATTTTTAATCGGAGTTGAATTTGTAAGCCATTAATTAATTAATTTTTAATCAAGAAAAATAAAATGTTTGTTTTTATTCTACGAAGAAAGATAAATTTCCAATGAAAAATTATGAATACTCTATCAAAAGAAGACAAAATTTTCAACAAAAGATTTTAATTCTCGACCAAAAAGAAAAGATTCAACAAAATATTTCAGTTTTCAGCAAAATAAATAAATTTTTAACCAAATAGTGAATTTTTAAAGCGAAACAGATAAATTATGATGCGAAAATATAATAGCAGACGCTTCAATCAAAAAGGCTTAAATTGAACCAAAGACTGCTTTATTTTCAACCAAATAGTTGAATTTTCAAGACAGAAAGACTAATTTTTAGAAGACCATTAAATTTTCAAAAAAAGTTTATTTTCAATAAAAAAGATAAAATCCCTACAAAAAATGATGAATTTACGAGAAAACGGAATTTTTAACAAAGTAATTGAATTTGTAAAAAATAATTCACTTTAAAACAAAATAGTTAAATTTTTAACAAATTATTTCATTTTTCAAACTGCGAATATAAATTTTTAATCAAACGATAAAGTTCAAGCTAAAAAAAAATTTGTTTGAAGAGTTAAATTTGCAACAAGAAAATTTATTTTCTACCATGAGAAATTAGTTTTCTACAAAAAATATGACAGTTCTACAAAAAAAAATTTTCAATAAAAAAGGAATAATATTATATCTAAAAAGGAGAAAGTCCAACAAAAACAAATGAATTTTTAACATAGAAAATATGACTCTTAAAGAAAATATTTTCATTTCTGACAAAATAATTTAATTTTCAAACAAGTTATAGATTTTTTAAGCACACCCGATAAATTCTTAATCAAAAATATAATAGTAGACTTTTCAGAAAAAAACGAAAAAAAGTAAAAGCTTCTTATTTATTATTTTGTTTCTAATGCTATTAAATTTAAATTATTGAATTTTTAAAAATTACATTTCGAAGCTTCAATTTTAAAATCATTCAATTTTTAATTAAAATTAAATTGAAAAGTAGAGAATGTTACTTAATGGCAAAATTGTTAATTGAATAGTATACTAAAATTCTGGTTGAGTTGACTCTATGATTAAAGTTTTTTAAATAATTAATGTTAAATGCGATAACATGTTTCCATGATTATCCGTAAATAACTTTCAAACGGAAACCATAATCAATATTTCATTATATTGTCAGCTCAATAATATAGGTTGCATCTACTTCAATAAAGGCGAAATTAATCACTACTAAATAATTCGATTATTTGAGACGGTTTATTGAACCGAATATTTTGGCTTGCCAAAATTAATATACATTATACCAGAATGTAGTGAATTTCAGAACATAGTTAAAACTTAATTAGGTGCCCTTACGAAATCTAATATTAGAAAACACTGTCCAAAATTCTGATGTTGAATTTTCAATCAAAAAGATTATTTTTCAACAAAATAGTTTTTATTCATAATAAAAAAATTATTTTAAAACAAACATTTTTATCTACAATCGAAGAGTTGAACTTTAAAGCAAAAGAGACCAATTTTCAAGAAACGATTGAAATTTTAACCAACTAGTGAAATTTTTAAAGTATGAAGACCGATTTTTAAACAAAAAGTTAAATCTTCGATCGAAAAGACGATTTGCAATAAAAATTAAAATTAAAGTCTTGAACAAAAATAAAAATTACTTTTTATCTAAGAACTTTGATACCAAAAGATATTATTTTTTAACACAACAGAGATATTTCCTAACAAATAATTAAATTTTCAAGCCAAAACGACGATTATTCTAGAATACAGTTGAATTTTCAACAAATTATTTTTTTAACCAAGAAATATTACGTATATACAAAAAAAAGCAATAATTTCTTATTTAAAAAGATCAATTCTCAATAAAATAGTCGAGTTTTCAATCAAAAAATTTATTTTTTAACAAAATAATTAGATTGGCAACAAGATAGTTATCTTTTTAATAAAAGAGTTGCATCTTTGAGCCAAAAGAACATATTTTTAAGAAAGATGAATTTTCAAGCAAGAGCTTACTACAAAAAATTAGACTTTTTAACAAAATAGATAAATTTTTAATAGATTAGTTAAATTTTCAAAAAATATTAGAATTTTTAACCTATAATGATGATTTTTCATCCGAATTGTTCAATTTTCAAACCAGAATGTTTAGTAATTTACAAAATCTTCAACTGAAAAATATACATTATCAGAAAAAGGTTTATATTTAACCAAATGGTTGAATTTTGTATACAAACTAGTAGATTTATCATCCCAAAAACACGAATTTTCAAGACAAAATTTAATTTTCAATTAAAATGAAATAGTTAAATTATTAGTTTAAAAATTAATTTACTACCACAAATAAATAAATTTTCAAATAAACTGCATAGGCCAAGTTTAAACTAAATAAATGAATCTTAAACTATTAAAATTAATTTTTAGAAAAATTGCTTAACATTTTACCAAGTAGTTAAATTTTAGGCTAAGAAGATTAATTTTATATAAAAAAATACGAATTTTCAACTAAATACATGAATTTGTAGGCAAGTAGTTGAATTATCAATTAAAAATATTCCAATTTTAACAAAAAATGGAACAGTTACATTTTGAAATGGAAAAAAAATGTTTAACAGAAAAAACGAATGGTTAAATTCTTGGATAAGAAGATTAATTATATACCAAAAATTACGAATATTTAACAAAATACATAAATTTACAAGTATATGGTTTAATTCTAGAAAAATAATGTTTAACTGAAAAGAACGAATTACTACCAAAGTGGTTGTTTCTTTAGCCAATAAAATTAATTTTTAACAAAATATTTTTACTTTCATACAAAAATAATTTAGATAAATTTTTAGTTAAAAACATTTATTTTCACGACTAAAAAGAATTTATAATAAAAACAGTTCAATTTTCAACCAATAAAATAACTTTTTTTTAGTGGTGCAAATTTCCACCAAGCAGTTACATTTTCTACCAAACAGTTGACATTTCAACAATATATTAGAATTTTGAAAAAAGAAATTGTTTAATTCTAAATCTAATACTATAATTTTTAAGCGAAAGAGATAATTTCTAAATCAAAAATATAACAGTTTATTTTTCCTTTGGAGAAAATGTAACTTTCATAGAAAAATATTCGTGTTTTTCTTCTTGGGTTGGTATATCAAATATTAAGTCTTTTATATTTTCATCAATTTTTAAAGTTTCATAAAAATAGTGGCCCGGAAATTAGGGGAACAGGGGGAGGGGAAGTAAAGGATGTAAAGAGAAGTAGAGAAATAGGGGAAATTAGGAGATAAGTAGGAGAAATAGGAAAAATTAATCGAAGCAAATAAGTACAATAAAGAAAAGCAAATTGAGGGGAAGTTAGGGGCGACATAAGAGGAAGTGTAGGAAGTGAGGGGAAAGAAGATAAAGGAAAGTAAGGGAAATGAAGGATGAGCAGAAGGGGAAGGAGTGGAATAGGTGAAATAAGGGGAAGTGCGGAAAGGGGGAATGAAGTAAGGGGAAATGAGGGTCGATTTAAAGGAAAGTAGGAGGAATAAAATGAAATGTGGGAAGGGAAAGCAGGGAAGTTCGAAATGAGCAGTGCAGAAAATTAGGGGAAGTAATAGTAATAGTAATAAAGAAAATTGAGGCAGAGAGAATTAGGGAAATGAGCGGGAATAAGTGGGGAAATTATAGGAAGGATTTTAGGGAGAATTAGGGAAGCTAAAGTAGATGCAATAAGATGCATTGACTGAGAAATGAGGGTGGGGAAGTAACGAAAGGGGAAATGAGGGTCGATTAAAGGGACGGTGGAAGGTGTGATGAGGGATAAATGAGGGAAGAGTAAGCAGGGACATAGCGGATGAGCAGATGGAGAAATTAGGAGAATCATGAGGGAGTAGAAAAAAGAAAGGAAAGTAGGGAAGCGGAAGTTGGGAAAATAAGGGAAAATGAGTAGTGGGAAAGTTGGCGAAATTATACGAGGGATATGAGTGAAAATAAAGGGGGAGAGGAAATAGATGCCATAATGAAAAGCAAGTGGAGAAAAATTGAAGTAAGGGAAAATGAGGGGCGGTGAAGGTATGGGACAACAGGGGAAATGTAGCAAGAGAAAGTAGCGGAATTGGTAGTAATATGGAAAGTAAGGGAGAAGGAGTATGAGAAGTAGGGGAAATAAGGGAAAATGAGGAAGGAGTAGAAGAAACAACAAACATAATAAAGGAGAAGTAGGCGACATGAGAAAAAATGGGAAATAGCGCAAGTAAGAGAAGTAAGGGAAATTAGGGGATGAGAAATTGAGGAAATTTCGAAAAAAATTGGGCGAAAATTGGGAAAGAAAGAGAAAATAGTAGGGGGAGATTAGGGGAAATCTTGCAATGGAAAAGCACGGGAATTGAGCGGAAGCGAAGTATAGTAAGGGGAAATTAGGAAAGAGAAAGTAAGAAAAATGGGAAAGGAATAGAAGAAACAAGAAAAAAAAGGAAGGGGAAGAAGGGGAAATGAGGAGAAATAGGGGAAGGGAGGCGACTTTGGGAAAGGGGGGTAGGAGGGAGTAAGAGGAGGGGAATTGTGGGGGGGGGGTGAGTAGAGGGGGTATAGTTCATGAGACAAAGTAAATCTGCAATTCGTCCTATCAAATAAAATGTATATTATGTAAATTAACTTCCAAGTTATTTCCGGAAAATAAATTTAAAGAAATGCAAATTGTTTGCTTGATTTTTGCGAATCAGGGCACACTTCGTATCACTTGAAATCGAGTTTACTTTGCATATAACGCTGTCGAAGAAGAAATTGAATGTAAAAATAGAGGAGCGTAGAGTAGATAACGAGATGTGATTTGTATTCTCTTTGAATTTTCAGAAGCTACAAATATATATATTTTTAATATCAGAATATTAAGAAAAATGGAATACAATTTTCGTTAGTTTGAAGTTTTATAGATAATTAATATCGATGAAATTAAGCCTTCAAAATGTGAT
>JAWWLR010000166.1:35791487-35816710 GCA_035041075.1 Acraspis erinacei | reverse complement strand
GTATGAAACGCTGTCTATAGCCCAAACGGAGAAATATAGGGAGTTAAAGGCAGGATGGGTGGTAGGGAAAGTCAAAAACCAAATGCATACACAAACTGTCGCCTCCAAGAATTTTTGGGTTAAATATCGCGTCATAAGTAAACCCTGTATCTAGACTTCCGCCACTTCCTCAAATTTCCATAAGCTGTAGGACTGACTTTCTATAGCTCAGTTGGAGTAATTTAGAGACTTACGGGCAGGATGGATAGTAGGGGTTATCAGAGACCAAATACGTGCTCGAACTACCACCTCCAAAAATTTGCGCATTAAATATCGTGCGAGAAGTAAACCCCTTTTGAAGGCTATCATCATGTTCTTAAAGTTTCATAAGTAGTACGACTGACTTTTTATAGCCCAGACGAACCAATATAGGGATTTATGGACAGTATATGTGGTGCGGGATGGCAGGAACCAAATGCATTCTCTAAATGCCGCCTCCAAGCATTTGCGGAATAAATATCGCGCGAGAAGTAAACCTTTCTGTAGGCTTCCGTCACGCTCTTAAAATTAAACGCTCGCCAGAGTAGCGCTGCGCGCCACTTTTTTGTGTTAAACTTGAAAAGTCTGTAACCGATACATACACAATGATTCAGCAGGCGTACGTAGAGGATTCACTGATCAGATCAGCTTGTTTTTGACTGACGCTACTCGATCATGCGCTCTATTTTGAGAGCGTGATGGAAGAATTGAAAAAGGGCTCACTTCTCGCGCAATATTTACTCCGCAAATGTTCGCAAGCGACTGTTCAAGCGTGCATTTCATTCCTGACACCTCCGGCCACCCATCCTATCCGTAAAAAACTCCCTCTATTGTTCCGTTTGGGCTATAGAAATTCACTTCTACTACGTCTAGAAGAATCCCGGTAGTTACAAATTAATTTATTCGGTTATTCTTACACATTGCATTAGTAGGTTTTTACTAATTATCAGTAAATAAATCGTTGAGATTTAAGTTAGTAGAAAACTACTGCCAATTAGCAGTTTTCTATTAATTCAGATTTAGAGAGATAGGTACACAAGTTTGTAATTTCATCTTATCATAAGTTTAGAAATCTTCCTTAGCAACAGTAACACATTCATTGCAAACTTAGCCCATGCTTAGGTTTCAAAATAAATATTGCTCAGCACTCTTTATGAACCTAATAAAATCCCTTTATATCCATTGAAATTCTTAAGATTCTCATACAATCTTTTTAAACTAAAATAAAGCTAAATTCAAAGCGACAGATATAATGAATTTTTATGGTTATTATATTAAATATTAGCTAGCTCCTTATAGATACATGAAGTATTTTGTTGGATTTTGATGAATTTTTGAGTTCAAATTGGCTCTGATGAAATGTAAATATCAGAGAAAACATGCTCCACTCACATGATCTATGAGATAACAACTGTATGACGTATATCTTATGTAACCAGAAGAAGCTGTCTAATTAGTAAAGATGAGAATTCAAAACTTTCCTTTCTCTCAGTTTTTTTATACCATATATTGTTTCGCTTAAATGTTCATTTTCGTTTGTTTCTTGAAATTTTGTAAATGGTATAACTATGATAAAATGAATTTTCTGGAGAAAGTTCTTGTTGGGGTTGCGTTTGGGTTTCATAAATGAATAGCGATATTTTAAAAGAAAAATCGTCAATTATTCAATCAAGTATTAACGAAAGATTGAAACTATGGAATATTAGGGTTCTTCGATGGAGATGTGTATTTTACATGAGAAAGTCCTAAGTATTTTGAGAAAAGGCGTAACAAGTTTCAACAATTTGAGGTTAGGTTTGATCATTTTTTCACAATGACAGCATTATTGTCGAAAACGTAAAAATAACCCTACATTTTTAAAACTTGTTAGAGCTTTTCAATGCACTAAATGTGCTTTTTTCTCTTAGAATATCCATCTTCAATGAAAAGACTCAAACATAACCTGTACTTCTCACAAGTCGCTTTATATCCAAAATGGCTAGTTAACGAGCTCGTCCCTTCTTTTAGGACCTAAAATTTGTTTGCAAAAGCTCGATTTGTTCCTTTCACTTTTTCGATAGTTATCATGTTTACGGACGGACGGATAGACAAATTGACAGACGCCATTGTCAAAACTTGATTTTCGGATCCAGACGGTCTCAAAGCGTGGAGATCCGTTTAAAAAAGTGTGTAGTCCAATTTCGGACAAGTCTAATACTCTCCTAATCATAAATGATCAGTGTGTGAGTAAGGTTTAAATAATTCAACTTTTTAAGCGAATTCTAATGATACCGTGAAAAAAGATATATCTAGTTTTAACAGAGTATAATCGTCATCCATTCTATTAATTTAGGAATTTTAGGGATTTCCGAATTTACCCCACGGGTCCGAAATTACCCTGCTGAAAAATACAATCAAACTCGGAGAGAACGCGCCCGGAGAAAGTAATTCCGAGAATTGATGCCAAGCCCCAACTATGGATATGAGGAGTTGCTGGGGTATAAGGTGCTAGCACAGGCGTGATTAAACAATGCCTGTTTACGTTCGAAGTGAGACTTTTTCTGGTTCCGTTAGGTTAGGTTCACGGTCAGTCACAAAACCGCAACTATCTCCGAATTTTACTGTACTTAATAATTCTTGAAAATTTGGTAATGCATTTCGTTGATTTTTCTTATATTTGCTTGCCCTCATATTTACAATCGTTCCTTCTCTATTCCTCTTCATCCTTCCTTCTCTTTTACTCCATCTTAAACAGCACCCCCTGTGCCCATTCTACTGCCCTTTTGTCCCCCCTTTCGTGAAACTATACCTCTATGCTTATCTCACTCCTCTCCAGCTTCTTACAGTCCTCCAACCAGTAATCCACTTTTGCATCTCCTTTCCGCACAATTCACACATCCTCTTCTAGGTAGAATGCCAGAACCAGTTATAATCCCCCATGAATCCACATCTCATCCTCGCTAAAAATTCCTAACTTCCTTTCTCTCCATCTTCTTTCTATTATAATAAATCAGCGTTAAAGTATTTAATCTAGCATTTATAATTTTACAATTTATTTTGTAATGTTTTCAATGGATTTCGAGTTTTGCTCACCATAATTTTGCTAGATAAGCCGCAATTTTCGGTGGCAGTAGCATTATCGGGAAGATAGAATAGGTACTTATGCGAGCAGATGATTTTGAGCCTTATGAAAGAGTTAATACAATTCTTCTTGTTGCAGATTTGAGTTCAGAGTTCGAATGTTTACCTAATGGAGAGCCTCTTCCTGGTGTTCCTCGTTCAGGCACTTCTGATTCTACCCGCAGGTCTCTTCCTCCTAGCAGACATCAGTCTCCTGACACGTCACATTCTTCTGGTAAACCACAGTCTGCAATCATTCTTCATTCTCCTGGAAGCTCTTTTCCTTCTGTCGAACCTGCTTTTCGAGGAAGATCCAGGTCTCCAACTCCCAAGTCTCATTCTTCATACATATTTCAATTTAAACATTCTGAGCTTAGAAATATTCGGCTTATTCCCTTTAAGTATCCAAACCGTGTATATGAAATTAACATATACAATTTTACTTCCGATCAACCCGTTCAAATGAAAGTGGGACGTGGCGCCCTGGCGCCCATACCAACCGAAGAACGAAATGTTTTAACAACGCCCAATGGTGACATCGTGGCAATATTTGAGCGTAATAATACACAACTTCGTGCAATATATACAAAAACGTTTATTGTAAAACGGGCAAAAATGAACATTTGCAGCGGCGCAGTTTCCGAAATGGATCAAGACGAAATTGACGAACTTCCCTTAGGCAGCCGTAACCCAGTATCAAAGAATTATAGAATAACAAATGTAAACGAAATGTAAACCAAAATCATCTACAGCATAAATATATTTAAAAAAAAATGTAAAGTAAAGTATAATATTGTTGTGTGTCCTGAATTCGGTTCAAAATCCCACTAATATATAATTAATACAATAAAATATATGTTGTCCAGACCAGAGAGAAAATTTATTTTTACACCATTAAGCCATTCCCCTTTCAGGTTAGGCCTGATTCTCACGGTGGGGAAAGAAGTAAGTCGGCAAGAAGAAGTAAGGTTTTTAAAAAGGAATTAAACTGGCGAAGACGAATGAGAGTGTCAAAGAGGAATTTAGTTGTTAAGGGGGGGGGGGGGATTCGCGGAAAGGTCTGTAAGTCGGTAAAAAGGAATGAAGATCTTGGATAGGAATGGAAATGCAAAAGAGGAATTAAATAGTGAAAGAGAGAGAGGGGTGGGGTATCACTGGGAAGGCAGTAAGGTGGTGAAAAGAGATAAAATGCCAAATCGACATTTTTTATTAAGTAGCAAGAATGGGCATGAGAGAGTTAATGTGCACTGAGAAAGCCGGGAAAGATGTGAGAAAAGATCATTTCATTCAGGCGAAGGAATGGGTCCATGAAGTCTGCAACTTTTATCTTCAGCAACTAGGCATACATCCCGTTCTTGCATGCCTCTGTGCAGCTTTTTCCGGCTTCTTGGTGGGGACAAATACGCTCTTTTCCCTGCTTGCTTTTTTCCATCTTCTATATCGACGGGTGAGCTGAACAACGTAGTGTATGATTTTTGTTTCAAGAGACGTCGTATCTCGCTCACTGTTCCAATAGAATCTATTGGATATTCTAGAATGTATTAATTCTTTCGCTCATCCGTCAATATAGTGTCTATATCCGAGGAGAGGTGGATGGTGGTTTACTTTCTCGGAAAAGCTTGCCGATTGAGAAGTCTCTTTCATCTAGACAGTAAAAGAATGGGTGGTGTTCCTCAAAGTATCCGGGGCAGGCCAAGTTCTCTGGTGGGAAGACAAATAGGAGTTCAGGTTTTATATAAAATGCGTGAGTGTTCCTTCGGATTGATACTAGATACTATGGATGATCTTCCAATGGTGGAGGTGGTGACTGGTGAGATAATGGCGTCAGCGCATCGAAAATTAGACATATGCCTCGTTCCTCGATTGTGAGTACAGGACCAAGCAGGAAAGCCTTCTTCGAGATGGGGACCTCAGGTACCGGATGATCAGCTTCCTCGATTGTTGGCGCACTCTGGTATTCCTCGGTGCGAAGCCTCTTGTAGTCGGCTTCGAAGCAGCGGACTTTGTAGCGGACCTGTCGCGAGAGGGTTACTTCTACGTTCCATGGAATTCCTGGAGACTGAATACTGAATACTGCGATCGTCTATCCAGTTACGATGATGGTGATCTACTGTACTGCGTTCGACAAGGGACGAATCCAGGAGGATCCGGCAATAACAGGCTGAGGCTTCAAGAAATTACTTTAAAATTAGTACGAAAATGTAGTTGACCACAATGTGTTCCAGAAGATCCTTCAGATCAATTATCAAGCAGGAACTTGACTTTCTTGCGTTTAAACAAGCATGAAGCCCGGAAAAGTCACTTTACTGGGTGATTTAAGCAGTTGACTTTTGAAGGCTATAACTCGCCGATCCTTCGTGAAGGAACATTTCTTATTGCGTTCTAAAATGGGCCATTAAAGACGGTCCGCTGGCAGACAAGTCGAAAAGCAAGTATGTCGTTTTTTTTCGGAGTCTTGATGTTGCGTCTCGGCAGTGTGAGAAGCGCGCTCTTTTATGTTAAGAGTCAATAATATAATTTCCCAATTAAAAAAAATAAGTTGACCTTGAAACGACCATGAAGTTAAAGCTCAAGGTCAAATTGAAGGTCAATACTGGATGTCTCGTTGAAAGTTATTCCACTAATGGCCTTGACCTGAGATAATACAGAGCCGTCCCATTAATCCAAGTTGGCCTTGCTTAAATTCTAAATGACCTTCAGAAACTGCAACGTCACACCTGACCTATGACATGAGTACACATTTAAACGTTACATTTTCTACTCTTTCGATTGCCAAAGTCAAAAATAGGGGTTCTTATTTAAGGGGGGCGATACCTTTAGAATTTCCAAAAAATCGATTTTTTTCATAGTTTGAATGTATCATATGTTAAAAATATACTGTCAAAAGTAAAAAGTAAAATATTAAATATTTATGGAGATATTTTCAAAAATGTCAGAGTCCGCACATATTGTAAAGTTTTCGGCGAAAACACTGATAAGGCACGAAGAGCAAAGCAGAACCGAAAGAGTCTTTCCGAAAAAAGCAGCTCGTACTCCTCGAAAACAGCACCAACTCGAAGATAATCAGCTTTTCGAGGAAGCCGAAGGATTATTATATGGACCCGGGATCGCCGATTGATCGGTAATTCACTGAAACTAATATTTATACCGTAACGAAACTTTGAACGTGCTTATCTCGAAATTGTCTTTTCAAAAACTGCTCGTGCTGTAACTTAAAAAGTTATTGACTGATTAGGCTGAATTTTTCAGGGGTTTCTCTTTACAGTGCTATCGGAAGTATATACCTAAAATTGTAAAGATATCGGGTTATTAAATCATTTTTTGGAGTCAAAACTGTGGAAAAATGGTCGAAAATTGGGACCTTCGATTAAACAGCTGATATAAAATTTAATTTTGAACTTTTTTTATTATTTTATAGGTTTATACTTCCCTTTAACACATCAGTAATCGAACAAAAAAAACGTTTTTTATTTCAGATGAATGAAAAAATTTTGACAGCTGCAGCAGTTTTCGATGCCTCGGAGCAGACGCTTGACGAAATATTCTGCAGGTCCGCAATTTTGTACACAAAAATCGTAACAAAAAGATGTTGAAATAATAAATAATCTAGTTATTTTATCAACTTAAAAAAACATCATTCAAATTCATTCATTTTACCCTTTCTAAAGCTATCGCCCCCCTTAAGAAACAAAGTTGACTTTGAAACGACCTTGAAGGTTAAGTTCAAGGTTCAATTGAAGGTCAACTTTGGATTTCTCGTTGAAATTTATTTTAAGAATGACTTTGACTTATTTGAATAATATTTTATTTGGCGAGTTATTCAGGTGTTTACAGATTTTTTGGACACCCTATATAATATGGAAATTGGAATTGTACAAATGTGTCGAGAAAGAATTCGGGCAGATTTCAAGCTATTTTTTTTATTTGCACAATGTAGAAAAATTTTAGGGATACTGAATTATTTCAAATGCCGAGTCTATACATCCGAAGGGTTAGTACCTTTATATATTTTTTTGGCACATTTGAGTCTAAACGTACGGAAATTGTAATGGGAAGTGGGAGCTGGAAAAGAAAAGGGGGATTTTTTTAAGTTTCAGTAGATTCGAAACAATTCGAAAATAATATAATCTTAGGGATTTAAAATAATTAATTTTAGGAGAATATTTAAATATCTTTCAAACAATTTTAAACGATTCTCAAAATCATAAGAAAAAATCCGGATGATTACAAGGTCATTTTTTTAATTATGGAGGGAAACATTTTTTTTGAGCAAATGCTATTAATTTGAACAGTTTTTTGGTGGTTTTAAAAGTTTTTGAGAAGATTTAAACAAAAAAATCATAATTTCAAAACACTTCAAAAGAATTAAAAAAATTTTATTCAGATTTAAAAAACATGACTAATGGAATTCACGGAACTTGTTTAATTCAAGAAATTCATGGAATACACGGAATTCGTGGAAATCACGGCAATCATGGATTTCACGGAATTCATGTACGTCATGGAATTCAAGGAACTCAAGCAATTCGCGCAATTGAACTAATTCGTGAAATCCAAGGAAATCGTGGAAGTCAGGGAATTCACGAAGTTCAAGGAATTCATGAAATTCAACGATTTAATGGAATTCAATGAAATCACTTAATTCACGTAATTTCCTAATTTCGCGAATCTCAAGAATCCCATGAATTCCGTAAATTCCTAGAATTGCGGATCATCCAGGAATTCCTGGAATGTAGCCAATCTATTTAATTCCAGGAGTTTAGTCAATTCCTCGAATTCCGTGATTTTTTCGAATTCCTTGAATTCCAACAATTCCGTGAATTCTATAAATATCTTTACAACCTTCTTCAATTCTATGCACTCCATGAATTCCTGAAATTCCTGAAATTCCTTGAATTTATTGAATTTCGCGAATTCCTTTCATTCCAGGAAATCCGCGAAATCCTTCATTTTCATAAATTCCGTAAATTTCGTAAGTTCTTTGAATTCCATGAATTCTGCGAATTCCACAACTTCAGTGAATTTCGTGAATTTAAAACAATTCAATTCATTAAAAAAGCAGACGAATTTTCACACAAAAATTTCAAACCAAAATATATAAATTTTCAACAACAAAGATTAATTTGAAACCAAATACGTTAATTTTCATCAAATTATTGAATTTTAAATCACAAAAAGAGTTTTTCATAAAACAGTTATATTTTTTAATATAAAATATAAATTTTAAACAAAACAGTTCATTCACAACCGAATCTTTAAATTTTCCCCTACAGTAATTAATGTTTTACGAAGTAGTACAAATTTTAACCGAGTAGTGGAATTATTCATAAAAATAGGTGAATTCGTATGAAAAAATGTAATAGTTGATATTTCAATCCAAAAAGATATTCATTAGAAGTTGAAAGCAGTTGAATTAATTAAAATAACAACGAATTATTAATAAAAATTTATAATCCTCAACCTAAAAAGATTAATTTTCAACCAACCAATTACATTATTGCTTAAGAAAGGGGAAATTTATAATTAAAATGATAAATTTTCGAACAGAAAAGTTTATTTTACAACCAAACAGTACAATATTAAAATTTAATGCATACTTACTAATGATGATTAAAAAATTGAATTCGTGAGTTACTATTAAATTAATTACCTAAGCAGTTGGAAAAATTTGAATTTACAATTGAAAAAAAAAAATGGAGAATAGTCAATATGGCCGCCATATTGGACCCGCCACCTGGAATTTTGAAATTCTGAGAACATATTCGTAAGCAGCGACACAAATAACGCCATAGTAGAAATTTTCATAAAAATTAAACAATTTAAAAAAAATGTTGGTCAATATATTGGATCCGCCATCTTGAATTTTGAAAATCTGATATCATATTCGTAATCAGCGACCCAAATAACCTTCTGCTATATATTTTCATCGAAACAGAAGTAAAATTGTTTTAAAAAAAAATACAATTTTTATACCAAAAATTTTTATTTCAAGCCGCCATGTTTTTTTTAAACCTACGGACATATTTTTAAGGGTAGGGTCCATGGACGCAAAAAATCCACAAATCGTAGAAATCTACTGAAGCTTTCGATCCAAAAATATTGAAAGAAATTTGTTTTCAAAACCACGTGAATTTTTTGCATCCATTTTGTTTTGTAAAAAACTTATTATACAAAACTTTCATTTAAGTATTAAATAATAGTTTCTCTCGTCAAAGTAAATGTCTCGTTGTTCCAGGCTTCAAAAACAAACTCACGATGATGATATTCAGTTTGAAGATTACAAAAACGCCATACTGGATGTGTCATATTGAATTTGTAAAACCTGATACTGGATTCATAATCAGCGACCCAAAAAAATCCTGTATACCGAATTTTATACGAATTAAACAATTTTATATATTTTTGGCCAAGGTATTGGTTCCGCCATCTTGAATTAGTAAAAACTGACAAAGGATTCGCAATCAGCTACCCAAAAAATCCTTCTATACCAACTTTCGTGAAAATTGCAAATTTTTAGAAAATTTTGTGCTCCATATTGGATCCGCCATCTTGAATTTGTGAAATCTGTTAACGGATTTGTAATCAGCGTAATCCGTTTCCAAATTTTGGCATTAGTATAGTACCTCACATGGAAGTTTTCTTAATGTACAGTATATAACGCGCCCATTTCTAGAATTCAGAGAATTCATGGAGTTGCAGAATTTCGTCAAATTCACAGAATTTACATAATTCACGGAATTCATAGAACGCCCGAAATTCACAAATTATTCATCGAATTACCAGAATCCTTTCAATTAACAGAATTCGTAGAACTCACGGAATTCACGGAATTTGAGGAATTCACGGAATTAAGGAAAATCAGGGAATTCACGGAATTCAAGAAATTCACCAAAATCGTGGAATTTTCGGAATTAAAAAAATGCAATGAATTCACGAAATTTAAGATATTCACGGAATTCAATAAATTTCGAGAATTCACGGAATTCATTGATTTTACGGAATCCAAAGAAGTTACGGAACTCAAGAAATTAATAATATTCAAGAAATTTGCGCAATTAATTTCACAAAGTTAGCAGAATTTTAGAATTCATGGAATTCGCGGAAATGATGCAATTCATGGAATACACGGAATTCGCGGAAATGATTAAATTCACGGAATTCACGGAATACACGGAATTCATGGAAATCATAGAATTAATGGATGTCGCTGAATCTATGGAATTCACGGAATTCATGGAATTCATGTAACTAATCCGTGAAATTAAACAAAATCGTGGAATTCTCTAAATTCCACGAATTTCTTTAATTCCATGAATTTAGCAAATTCTCTAAATTACGTGAATCACTTCATTTCCATGAATTCTGCGAATTCCTATAATTCCTTGAATTTCGTGAATTACGCGAATTCCACGAATAACATGAATTCTATAAATTCCGTAAATTCGTTGAATTTCATGAATTCCTTGAATTCTGTGAATTCCAATAATTCCACAAATTCCGTGAATTCAGCAAATCCGACGAATTCCGCGATTGCAATGAATTTATTGAATACCATGATTCAGTGAATTCCTTGAATTCCACAAATTCCGTTAATTCCATAAATTACTTGAATTCTATCAAATCCGTGAATTCCTTGAATTTCATGAATTCCTTGAATTTAATTAATTGCTTGAATTCCATTAATTCCGTGAATTTGATGAATTCCATAGATTTCGAAAATTCCTTTAATTTCATGTATATCGTCAATTCCGTGAATTGCATATCGTGAATTTCTATAAATTCCGTGAATTGCATTAATTTCGTGAATTTTATGAATTTTGTGAATTCCTTGAATGCGGTGAATTCCGTGAATTGCACGAATAACATGAATTCTATAAATTCCGTAAATTCCTTGAATTTCATGAATTCCTTGAATTCTGTGAATTCCAATAATTCCACAAATTCCGTGAATTCAGCAAATACGACGAATTCCGCGATTGCAATGAATTTCTTGAATACCATGATTCAGTGAATTCCTTGAATTCCACAAATTCCGTTAATTCCATAAATTACCTGAATTCTATCAAATCCGTGAATTCCTTGAATTTCATGAATTCATTGAATTTAATTAATTGCTTGAATTCCATTAATTCCGTGAATTTGATGAATTCCAGAGATTTCGAAAATTCCTTTAATTTCATGACTCTCGTGAATTCCTATTGGTCCTTTAATTCTATTAATTGCGCGAATTCTATAAATTTCGTGAGTTCCTTGAATTGTATTAAATCCGTGACTTCTGTCACTTTATTGAATATTGTGAGTTTCTTGAGTTCCACGAAGACTTCTGTGAATTTCATCAATTCCGCGAATTACACGAATGTCGTGAATTTCTTCATTTCTAAAAAAATTCGTGAATTTCATGAATTTCGCGAATTTCGTGAATTTCGTGAATTACGTAAATTTGTTAAATTTGGGGAATTTATTTAAATCGTTGAATTCGGTGAATTGCATGAATCCTTTGAGGTTCTTAAATTATGAGAATTCCGTCAATTTTTGGAATTCCCTCAAATCGTGAAATTCCATGAATTCTTTGAATCTCGCAAATTCCTTGTATTCCGTACGTACCGGGAATTTCATGAATTCCTCGAGTTCCGTGAATTCCACGAATTCCTCCAGTTCCGGAAATTCCATGAATTCCTCGAGTTGCGTGAATTCCATGAATTCCGCTAATTCCAGTAAATCCGTGGATTCCGGGCGTGAATTCATGAAATTCCATAAATTCGGTGAATCCCACAAAATCCTTAAATTCCACAAAATCCTTAAATTCCATGAATTCCTTGAATTCTAGGGACACGAAATGCGAAATTCGAATTACGAAAAAAAATTAGAGATAGATACGGATTTCATGGAATTACCGGAATTCATAGAATTCACGGAACTCACTGAATTCGAGGAGTTCACGGAATCAGAGAAATTCACGGAATTTACGACATTCACGGAATTTAAGAAAATCAGGGAATTCACGGAATTCAAGAAATTGACCAAATTCATGGAATTTACGGAATTCAACAAATTCAATGAATTCACGAAATTTAAGATATCCACGGAATTAAAGAAAATCAGAGAATTTACGGAAGGCACGGAATTCAAGAAAATCAGGACATTCACGAAATTTACACAATCCAAAGAATTTACGGAACTCTGGAAATTAATAATATTACGGAATTAGCAGAATTCAAGGAGTTTATAGAATTCGAGAATTCATGGAATTTCCGGAATTTATGTAACTGATTCGTGAAATTCAACAGAGTGACTTCCCTGAATTCCTTAAATTCTATAAATTCCACTAATTCCTTTAATTCCATGAATTCAGCAAATCCAGTGAATTCCGTGATTACAGTGAATTTCTTGAATTCCGTGATGTGAGTGAATTCCTTGAAATCCATTAATTCCGTGAATTTGATGAATTCCATAAATTTCGAAAATTCCTTTAATTTAATGAATGTCACGAACTCCGTGAATTCTTAATAGTCCTTGAATACTATTAATTGCATAAATTCATTTCTATAAATTCGTGAATTTAAGGATTTCGTGAATTTGATGAATTTCGTGAATTCCGAACTTTTTTACTTATTTAATTTATTAAATATTAGTGAGAAATAAATCATGCTTGAATCCAATCCACATTGTAGAATAAACTTATTAACTTTATTAAGATTGGAAGTGCGAATTCAGGTTTTCCCTGGTTTCAGATTATCGGATTTGATAGTTCTTTTGATATCCTTTGAATCATCGCATCGCATCGAGCGGTGGAACTCAGTGAAGCAAGAGTTTCGGTGTCGTTTGAGGAAAGACGAGGAGCATCGTGAGGTTAGTAAGAAGGTTCGTTTTAAGAGAAAAGGTTGGTGATTTGGAACTTGGAAGGACTCCTCAGCAATCTGCGGCAAAGAGCCGAGAAAAAGGGCTTCTCTGCTGTGGTTGCGAATTCCCAGAGCTTTACGAGTATGGTGTGGAATCAATGGAATCAATGGAATCATATATGAAGAGGACAATAAGAATTTGCTGGCTGCATTATTTTCTTATTCCGGAAACAAGGCGATCTATTAAAATAAATTCAGCTTTTCGCATGCGGCTTTTAGAGTAGAATCTATAAAAAGAAATTACTCTTCCCAAAGCTAGATCAATTTTATGATCGGACGCATTTTGTGAAATGAAGTTCGATTGGGTTGAAGAAAAAATTTTATTCATTTTTTCTGATAGAGAAGGAAATGTAATTTTGAACTCGAGTATAGCACAGTTGGACAGAAGTCATATTTCTTAAGTTTAACTTTTTTTATTAAGAAAATTTGAATTTGGAAAAGGTCACCTGAAACAAATAATTTTTTAAGAAAAAAAAAAAATCTGCCTTATCCTGGATTCGAACCGGAAACGCAACTATGATGCTGCGACTTTAAAGGGGAACACTCTTCGGCCCAAATCCGCGCTAAAGCAGATGTGTTTCAAAAATTATTCGTCCAAAGTAATCGTTTCAGTATACAAATTTTTAATAATAAAAAATTATATTCAGACGAAACAATTTCTCAAATAATAAATAGATTAAAATCACGTTGGTAAAACATGGGAAATTTTCCGTAGTTGAGAAATACGTTCAGTACTTTCTTGTAAAAAAAGTATCTTTCGAGAACAAAGAGTGATATGATCAGGCTTCAATTTCGTAATTGGTAAATTCTCATCTCATGGGTAGTGACGTTCGGGGTTCAAATCCGGACTAAGGCAGATTTTTTTGGTTAAAATTTAAGATATTTAAAAGAGATTAAAATTAAATTTAAAATCCTTTTTAACGCCCAATAATCAAGTCAATGTGGAGAACTCCTGAAAATAAAATCAAGAATCTAACGACTAAATTTGGACAACCACCATAAAATTTTCCCATTCCAATCTGAAGAAAAGAACTCTTCCTCTTCTTCTTTGATCTAAAAAAGAAAAGAAAGACAAAAAATTTTTGTTTTCCAATTGAATACAAATAAAAAAGACACAAGAAAAATCAGAAGGCAAGCAACCAAATCCCCTTCCTTCTCTTTATTATTTCTTTCGTCTTTTTTATTTAAAAAAATAAAAAGGCGAAAGAAATAAAAACCAGAAGGAAGGGGATTTGCGATTTGGATTTTTAAAAAATAAAAAAGACGAAAGAAATAAAAAAGAGAAGGAAGGAGATTTGGTTGGTTGCCTTCTCATTTTTCTTTCCTCTTTTTTTTTTTCAAACGGAAACAAAAGTTATTTGTCTAAAGTAAGCGTTTTTATGTTAAAATTTATATTAATTTATTTATTTAAAATAAAATTTTTTTATTGAAAAACAAGCTACTTGGTTGAAAGTTAAACTAATTTGTAAGAAATTTATTTGTTGCTTTAAGATTCGCTATTTTAGTGGAAAAGTTATATTTTTGGTTTAAAATTGTACTATTTTGTTGAAAATTCGTGTCTTTTAGTTGTGAAATCTACTATTTCTTTGAAAATTCGATTTTTTTTGTAAAAAATTAATCTTCTTGATTGAAAAATTAACTTCTGGGTTAAAAATTCATCCATTCCGTTAAGAGTTCATTTATTTTGTTTAAAGATTTGACTTTTTCTAAATTCCTTTTTCTAGGTTGAGAACAAATGTTTGTAATTCATATATTAAGTATTCAATTTTGAATTGCAAATTAGTTTTTTTAGGTGAAAATGTAACTATTCCATTTTTGGTAAAAAAATTATTCACCTTTTTTCATTTTAAAATTCAACCATTTGGTTAAAATAAAATCTGTATGTTGAAGATTTATACATTTTTCCGAAAGTTTCTCTTTTTTGGATTAAATTCAAAACTGTTTTGTTTTTCAAATAAATTTCGTTTTGTGTTGAAAATTGAACAATTTTCTTCATTTTTCGTGTGTTTGGTTTTAAAATGTATCCCTTTTTGTAGAAATTTCTCCCTTTATGGAAAGAAATTCAGCGCCTGATTTTAAATTAATCTGTTTCGTTTAAAAAATTAATTTTTCCTTGAAAATTTAACTGGATTATTGAAAAATTGTATTTCTGGCTTCAAACCTCGACTATTTGGTTGAAAATTAAAGCAATTTGTTGAAAAATTGCCTTCTTTGATCAAAAATTAATCTGATTGATTGAAATTGAACTGTTTGCTCAGAAATAAATTTATTTTGTTGAAAATATGTCGTTTTGTGAAAAATTAAACTCCTTGGTTGAAAATTAAAATATTCGTTTAAAAATAAATTTTTTTCGTTAAGAGTTCGTTTTTTTTGTAGAAGACAAATTTTGGTTAAAATATAAACATTTACATGCTTTGTTAAATATTCATTTTTTTTAGTTAAAAATCAACTACATGGCTTCAAGTTTAAATAATTTTTTTTTAAGTTCATTATTTGAGTCAAAAATTAATTTTTTGATCTGAAAATGTTACTATCTTACTTTTGGTTGAAAATTAATGTTTTTAATTGAAAGTTGATTTTTTAGTACCAAAACGTGAAAGGTGTCTGACTTCTGCAGTAGAAAATGTCAGTTTTGGTACGGCACTAGAATATTTCGAAGCAAAGATAAATTTCTTTGCCAAATTTATTAGACATCACATCAATTTTTTAAATTACTTGTTTGAAAATTTGTATTTCACTTTTTAAGAATTATGCTTTTTTAGGAAATTATAGAAAGAGAATGTCTCTTGGATAAACATAAACAGTCACATATTTTGTGAAGAATTATTATTGTTGTTGTTGAAAAATCAATTAAATTGTTTACAGTTCATCTACTTTCTAATTTTTTTTTCATTGAAGATTTATCACTTTAGTTGAAAATTAATTTTTTATCTGAAAATTTAGTTTCTCCCACTTTTGGCTGGAAATTAATATTTTTAATTAAAATTTTATTTCTTAGTTGAAAATTGCAATATTTGTTATAAGGTAGATAGAGATAGAGTTTGTTTATAGTTAGTCTTTTTGGTAGAAAATTAATCTTTTTGACTGAAAATCATCTGTTTGGATAAAAATGGATCTGTTTCGTCAAAATTAATCTTTTTTGGTGAAAAAATTTATTGCTTGGATTCAAGTTATACTACTCTGTACAAATCCATTTTTAGTAAAGATTTATTATTTGAGTAGAAAATTCAATGGTGCAGTTTACAATTTTTTTTTTAAATAAATATTTACAATTTAAAAATTCAACTGTTTCGTAGAAAAAACTCGTCTTTTTTTAATTAAAAATTCAAGATTTTGGTAGAAAATTAACGTATTTTTTCGAAAAGAACTTATTTCTTGAAAATGAATATTTTTGTATCCGACTTCAAGTGATTTTTTATATATCAAACCATTATTCAAACTGTTTATTAAAAAATTTATATAATTTGTGGACATCTTTTTTCTGTTGGTAGGAAATAACTATTCAATGGTTGAAAACTTAACTATTTGGTTCGAAACTCAACTTTGTGGTTGACCAACCAACTTTTTTTTGTAGAAAATTCTCAATTTTTAAATAAAAATTCATATCAACAAATTAACATTTTTCTTAAAAAAATATCTCACGATATTATTAAATTAAATTAATTAATATTAAAAAGATTGTTTATAAACAATTACCGTTGAATTGATTATTTATACTAAAAAAGTTGTTCAAAGTAGTTTATTGCAACCTCCAATTCTGAACTCAAATTTTGCCAGCTTTAGACAATTGAATTGTAATTACGATAAATTCGAAATTAAAAATATAATAGGAGGCTTTTTCATAGAAAAGAATAAATTTTAATTCCAATAAGACGAGTTTTCTTCAAAAAAATGTATATTTTTATCTCCAAAATATAAATTTTCTAGAGAAAATTAAAGTTCATTTACAACCAAAAATTGTAAATTTTAAGAAAATCGATAATAATAATCCTTTATATATAATATTTAATATTATTTTATAATTATTGTATTAATTATTTACTATTTAGTTAATTACCTAAGCAGTTGGCAAAGTTTAAAGTTAGAATTGGAAGTTTCAATAAACTCCTTTGAACAACTTTTTTAGTCTAAATAATGAATTCAACGGTAAGCGTTTATAAACAATACTTTTAATATTAATAAATTTAACTTAATAATACACTTAATAATACATATCCAGTAGCCAGTAACTCGACATCTATGGAAGCAAAAAATTAAAAAAGAAATGTAAATAATTTCTTAGAAGACCTATCGCTGGCAAAAAAAAATCATTTTTTTCTAAGGGAGCCAAAACTTTGGTTAATGTATAGTATATAACGCGCCTATTGATAGAATTTAAGGAATTCATAAAATTTAAGGAATTCGTGAATTTCATAGAACCTTTGGAATTTAAAGAAATTAATGGAACTCGCGGGATTCATATCACGCCCGGATTAACGGAATTCATGGAATTCACGAAACTAGAGGAATTCGCGGAATTCCCGGAATGCGAGGAATTCACTGAATGTTCGGAATACAAGGAATTTGCGAGATACAAAGAATTCATTTAATTAAAAAAACTGACAGAATTCATGGAATTTACGGATCTAAAAAAATCTGAATTCACAGACTTGAAGAAATTGACAGAATTCAGGGAATTCACGAAAGTAGAGGGATTCATTGAATGGCCTTGAATACAATGAATTCACGAGATACAAAGAATTCATGTAATTGAAGAAAAACTGGCAGAATTAATGGAATTTCCGGAATTAAAAAATACGGAATTCACAGAATTCACGGAATTTACGGAATTAATGGAATTGACGGAATTCATGGAATTCACAAAAGTAGAGGAATTCACGGAATGCGAGGAATTGACTGAATGTCCGGAAGACAAGGAGTTCCAGAGAATTCATGTAATTTAAGAAACTGACAGAAGTCATGGAATTTACGGAATTAACAAAAACGGAATTCACAGAATTCATGGAGTGCACGGAATTTGAAAAAATCAGGAAATTCACGGAAATTACGGAATTCACGGAATCCAACGAAATTTACGGAATTAATGGACTTCACGGACTTTGTGGAATTCGAGAATTTATGGAATTCACGCCATTCAGGGAATTCATGGAAATCACAGAATGCGTGGATTTCACGGAGTTTACGGAATTCATGGAATTCACGAAAGTAGAGGAATGCACGCAATGTGAGGAATTCACTGAATGCCCGGAAGACAAGGAATTAACGAGATATAGAGAATTCATGTAATTGGCAAAATTCATGGAACACAAAGAAATTAGGGAATAAAGTGAATGCTGGAGCTTATAAAATTTCAGGAATTCAGATAAATTAGGGAATTTAAAGAATTTAAGGAATTCAGACGGTTAGAGAAATTCAGAGAATTCAGGGTATTCAAAGAAGTCCAAAGAATTCAAAGGAATTCAAAGGAATTCAATGCGAAGTTTTTTCAGTAATAGAGATATGGATACGATTAAAAAATTTTATTTGAAAATTGCATTAAGGAAGTATTCAATTCGCTTTAGGACACCAAACAAACTTAGGATTGAAAAATAAACTCTTATTTTTTCCAGAAGGAAAAAGATGTTTCACAAACTTTGATGTTTATTTAAAGACGAAATTTGGATCCTGGTTGCGACACTTTCGTAAAAGATCTGGCTGAGAAAAATCGTGAGCCAAGGAAAACGGAAAAGTTTAAATTGCAGTGCTCGCTCGGGCTAGTTTGAGTCTACGTACTGTCGTTTATCCAAACTGCTGAAAACCATTTCCGATAGAAAACCTTCCCATTCGATAAAATTTCCAGTCACTTGGCATGACGATTACATCTATGTTCCTTATAACGAGCGAAGTTGATTTCATACATCGGTCTTTCGGTAAACATTACTGCGTCCAATCGAAAAATCATATCTCTGCTCAGTTTATGGTTCATTGGACCTCGTAAGTAACTGCCTTCGCAGCGACGAATTTCAGATTTACGAGCTTCAAGTGATAATAAATGTTCGCTTTCTTTTTTTGGCAGACCCTACCTTAATGAAAAGCTAGGCTTTTACTCGGGGACGAGTAACATAATATTAGATGATTTACGAATTAATTTTTTCTCCAAGAATCTTTCCTCTTTCTTCATTTAATTATTTAAACAAAAGTTTTGAACGTAATTAAACTGACAATCTATGGGAAAATATTGAAAGTATCATAAGCAGCAGAATTCTAGGATAAGAGTTAATTTCGTATTTATTTAGGGTCGCTGGATCCGAATCCGAATTCAGAATCTTGACTCTTGTTTTTTTTTATCTCAACAAATTTTTTTTGGGTATACTTAAGAGACCCACAAAAAAGTAGAAGTTCCGAAGGACCAGACTAGTGAATTCTAACGTATATTGAGTCATTGAATACAAATTCGCAGTCGAAACTCCGATGTTATTTCCTGTTTTCTTCCTGACCTCAAAATTTCGTAACCTTAAAAAACACTCTTTTTGTATATTGCACAGCCACACAAAAAAGTAGGACGGACCAGACAGGCACTTCTTACATATTTTAAGTCGCTGGAACCAAATCCAAGGCGGGGATGACAAAGTTAGCTCTTGTTTTCTTTCTAATTTCAAGAAACACTTTTTTCGTACATTTCACAGCCGAAAAAAGGGTTTCTGACGGACCAGAGTATTAAATGCTTGCGTATTTTGGGTCGCTGGATCTGAATCCAATATCAGAAACTTTTTTGTACATTATCAGCCCGAACAAAAAATGAGCATTTCGGACGAATCAAACGAGTCAATTCTTACTATTTTGGGTCGCTGTAACCGATTAGTAAGTCGAATGTCAAAGTTAGCTTTTGCTTTCTGCCTAACCTCAAAAATTACTTCCTTAGTACATTTCAAAGCTCTGCGGAAAGAAAAACAGAACTGAATAGTCAATTCTCATGTCTTTTGGGTCGCTGGATCCATATTTGAAGCGAAACTATAAAGTTAGCTTGTTTTATTCCTAAATTAATGAAACAGTTTTTTCTTATATTTCACAGTCCCGCAAAAACTTGGGATTTTCGACGGACTAGAGTATTCAATTCTGACGTATTTTGGGTCACTAGATCTGAATCCAATGTCGAAATTCTAAAATTAGCCCCTGTTTTATTCTAAATTTAAAAAAACACTTTTTCCGTACATTTTAAAGCCCTATAAAACAAGTAGAAGATCCGATGGGCCAGAATAGTCAGCTCTTACGTAGTTTGGATCGCTGGGTCCGAAGAAGATGTCGACATTTTTTTTAGATTTAGATTTAGATTAATAGTTTTCGATTGATTTCTTCTGCAGCTCAACATTTTCTTAACCATAACAAATACTTTTTCCGTACATCTAACAGCCCCACAAAAAAGTAGGAGTTTCGATGGACCAGACTAATCAATTCTTACAAATTGTGGGTCGCTGGATCCAAATTCAAAATCGGATCGCCAAAGTTAGTTATTGCGAAAAAACGCAAAACGTTTTCTCGTACGTTTCTCAGTCTCAAAAAGAGTAGACGTCCTGATGAACCAGAATTGGCAATTCTCACGTATTTTTGGTCACTGAATCGAAATCCGAAGTCGGAGTGCCAAAGTTAGCTGTTTCTTTGTTTCTAACACAAACAAACACTTCTTCCGTACATTTCACAGCCCCAGAAAAAAGTAAAAGTTTCGACAGGCCAGACTGGTAAATTATTACGTATTTTGGGTCACTGGATCCTATTTTAGAAGCAGAATTCCAATGTTAGCTTTTGTTTAATTCCTGACCTCAAAATATCGCAACCTAAAAAACAAACTTTTCTCGTAAATTTATCAGTCCCACAAATAAAAACAAAAGTAGCTATTCGGATGTACCAGAAAAATCAATTATTACGTATTTTGGGTCACTGGATCTGAACTCGAAGTCGGAATTACAAAGTTAGATCTTGTTTCCCTCCTCATCGCAAAAAATTTACAAACTGAGTATGTAAATATTTCTTTTAATCTAATTATTTTTTATTAAAAATACCAATTTACGCAGAAAACCCCTGATTTAATCCAAATTTGTTCATATATTCTAAATCTTTTTTAAATTATAATGGCTTAAAGTTGTTGAAAAATGGTAAATATTCTTCAAAATTAATTTTTTTCTCTCAAAAAAGATCTTCTCCTTATCAATGTAGCTAAGGAAAAGATCTTTTTCAGAAAAAAGTTAATTTAAAAAAATACAATACAGATTCCTTAAAATATTAGTTGAAATATAATAATTTTTTTTTAATTTCAATACTTTTCAACGAAAAAAACTAACATAACATGAAATAAAATTGTTCACAATTGTAAATATTCTTCAAAATTTAATTTTATTTGTTTAAAATAAACTGTATCTTGGGAAAACCGTAAATATAACCTAAACCTGTTAAAAATTCTGCAATTCTTTAAATCTAATAATTTTTAAATTTATTATTTGAAAAACATGAACGTTTCGAAATCAAATGAAACAATCGAAATTAGTTTCAATAATTTCTTCTTCAAAATGCAAGAATTAATGCAAATTCAGAACGCTCTTTCGAACCCTTAATTAAAGTACCTAATGTTTGAAGCCTAAAAAAAGTCAAATTATAATTTTTGCATCACTCAAAAAATATTATTAAATAAACTAAAACATTGAAAAATGAGTTTTCGACTAATTTTGTAGCTAACTGACAAAAGAGAGAAATAACTGTCACAACAAATAGTTCTATTTATTTTACGCAAGCTTCTTCTTTTTTCCGTATTATATTCTCTTGAAAAGCGATATGGAAATAAAATAGTGTCCGTTATTTGCCAGGTTGTAAAATTTTTCCTTGATCTGGAGCATATCGAAGAAAAATTGATTCGGCGTGAAATATGGCGATCAAACGCACGTACATATCATGGCAAGCTTTTCTATATATTCACTCTTGGTCCTTTTCTTTCTCGATCGGACTTGATGCTCTTTTTCGCCACCATCCGCCTTTTTCGCGCAGTAATATTTATGACCTGCACGAATCGCTCGGACATGAAGTGATTTAGCACTTTGGCCTTTATTTAAACTAAATCCTTTTATGTATTTCACTCTTTAATTCTGAATTTCGTAGAAAAATTCTGATTGGTAGTAGCTTTCTATCAATTCAAAAAGCGCTGATTCCTCCACTGCTGATTAATAAAAATCTACTAATAGTAAATTATTAAGTACATGGAAAATACAAAAAAAATTGAAAATTGTATGTACAATAGATCAAAGTACATTTAACAAACCCAAACAAACTAACCTGAACCAACCATCCCGAAGGAAAGAACTCATACGAACCAACCTAAACGAATAAAATCAAACTAAGTAACCCAAAGTAACCAGCCTAAGCCAATTAGCACGCACGGACCAACCCAACCA
Source organism: Acraspis erinacei (assembly GCA_035041075.1). NCBI lineage: Eukaryota > Metazoa > Arthropoda > Insecta > Hymenoptera > Cynipidae > Acraspis > Acraspis erinacei. The sequence goes on along the minus strand of JAWWLR010000166.1, from coordinate 35,794,278 downwards.
ATCAACTAAGACTTAGCAACCCAAACTAACAAAACCAACAGAAGCGAATCAAATTTACCAATTCGAATTCATATCAAATTATGAACAACTGAGTCAACCTGTACAAACTAATCTAAATGAACCATGTCGAAAGAACAAACCCAATGGAACTCAATCGAATGAAAGAACTTGTACGAACCAAACCAAATGAACCAACCAAAATTAATTAACCCAATCGAACCCTGCCGAACTTACTGACTGATGTGAATCAGCCTAAATGAATGAAATCAACCCCAAGCAACCAGCCTAAGCCCATTAACCCAAACCGGCCAACCCAAAAATCAACCAAAACTCACCAAACCAAACGAATAAAAGCAACCGAATAGAACCAAACCAAATGAATAAACCTCAACAAATTAACCCAAACGAACCATCTAGAACGAGCAAACCTATTCTAACTGAATTAAAGGCACGAATTCATAAGAACCAAACCAAACGAATCACCCCAAAAGATCAGACACAAACAAACCAAACCAATCGAACCAACCGGAACGAACCAACCCGAGCGAACTCAAACGAATCAAACCAATCGAACTATTACAAACGAAGCAGCACATACGAAACAACCTAAACGAATGAAAACACACCAAACAACACAAAGGAACAAACTAAATGAACTAGCCCAAACGATCGAACATAAAACAAACCAATCAAACCAATCCGAACGAACCAACTTAACCAACCCACCAAAACGAAAAAACCCGAGTGAACCCAAGCGAACCATTCCGAATTAAACAGCCCATACGAGCCAACCTAAACGACCAATATGAATGAAAAAAGCCCAACCAACTGCCCCAACCAAATCAATCAAAACAGACTAACTGAAACTTACCAATCTAAGTGAATGTACCTAATGAAACCAAACAAAGCAAACAACCAAAACGAACCAACACAAAAAATTGATTTTGAACGAGCTATTCCGAACGAACCAGCCCATACGAACCAACCTAAACGAATGAAATTAAGCCAACCACCCTAAAGTAATACAACTAAATCAATTAACCTAATCTTAGCAACCCAAAGAACCAATCGATAATAATCATCCAAAACGAACAAATTCAACAAAACAAATAAAAAAAATCAAATGAACCAACCTAAACAAGCTAACGCAAATGAGGCTTCTCGAACAAACAACCCCAAACGAACCTAATCAAACGAAAAAACTGTTATAAACCAAACTAAACAAACCAAGCCAAGCAATTGAACCAAAAAAAAACCGAAGGAACCACGCTGAACGAACCAGCCCAAAAATAATTAAAACAAGTGAGCTTGCCCAAATGAGTCAACACAAACAAATCAACCCAAAGGAAAGAATACAAACTGAACAAGAATATCAGAAGACTATCGCCTCGGAATAGGGATAGACAAAGGGACTTGCGTAAAACACGCACCCCGGAATTTCATACAAATCCATAGAAATCTTGACTTTTGGCCAGTTTTTTTGGTTTATATTACAATACATATTGACAGCAAGCTGCTTATATATTGTCTTCATTGGCTATATATTGACTAAGGCTTGCTTAAACGTAAGTTAGAAAAAAATATTCAGAAGCAAGCAATGTAAAATTAAGGTAGCCATACTTTTTACCGGAGAAGGGAAGTAGATAATGTGATAGGAAGTAGAGGAAAGGAGAAGAGGACAACGTGAAAGGTTACGAAGGAACAGAAAGAAGGAAATTAAGATATGGGAGGGAAAATAGGGGGAAGGTAAAGAATTAAAAAGATTGTGCCGTGTTAGGGCGAGTAGAAAGGAGAAAAAAGAAGTATGAAAGGAAGATATGAGCGCAGGCTGTAAGAGCGGAGTTAGGAAGAAGGAGGAGATGAAAATACGGGAAGAGATATCAAGTAGAGGAGAAGCAAGTGAAGGAAATAGTTAGTGGAATGGAAGGAAGTGAAGGAGCAGGAGAGGGAAAGAGAGGAAAAGTAAGAGGTTAGAGTGAGGAACAGCAGGATATTGAGAGACAGTGAAGAAAGGTGTGGTAAGTTCGAAAGAGAAGGGAAAGAAAAGAGATAGTGAAAGGAGGCTAGAAGAGTAGGAGATGAGAAGAAGGGGAAGGATATTTAGAGAGGAATTGAGAAGTAGAGGGAATTTAACAAGTTCACTAGCATCTTAAAAGACTATGACGCCGTTTTTTTATAGGCACATTGCACCTACTTTGACTAATTTTTTTACTAATCTAATTTTCTTGTCTTTTCATAGTCAAGCTTAGACAATTTTAAATTATTCGAAACCTTTTGAAAAATAACTATTTTTTAAATTACGGTGAAGTAATTTTTTTCGTACAGCTTATTCAGGCTTTGTCCATTTAAAATCAATTTCATGTTGAAAGCTTAACAAATTGAAACATATTATTCATTATGTTTTTTTCTACTCCCATAGAACATGGTAAAAGTAGAAAAAAGTTATGGAATGAAGCAAGAATACAAAAGGCCACTAGTATTTGGAAGGCATGCAAATTAAAAATCCTGAATTGCAAAAAATAGTGAGTCTAAAATATTAAATGTGGAAAATTTTCAAAGAAAATACGAAAGCTTTTAAACTCCACATTGTATAATATTTCCAATTTAAAATCGTATTGGGAATTTAGGAAATTAATGTATGATCGAAATTGCATTATTTGACATCCAAGCATCTATAATTTAAAACAGTGTTCAGAAGTAAGCAATGTGAAATTAAAGAAGTCATTCTTTTTACCTATGATGAAAATTAGCGAAGGTGATAGGAAGGGGTGAGAAGGGAAAGTAGACAACG